>CM033647.1:140997756-141272756 GCA_019512145.1 Engystomops pustulosus | reverse complement strand
TATAAAACAAAATATGGACTCTTCTCTGCTCATTTTTCAAGTGACCTTTGGGGGGGGGAGAGATAGTTTATACGGTGTAGATTCAACAATGAAAATCAGCACAATTCTTCTTGATGATGTGCAAGGCACTCCACTGAAGGGCTGGGATTTCATTCATACCGCTGGCGCACCTTCGGTTTTCAGAACGGCACTCCATTGTGTGGTTAAGAGAAACTCTTTCACTACAAACTAACCAAAAACCTGAGCTCGGGGGGGAAATGGCGGGAATTCCTGAAGTGCGCTGGAAAGATTCCTATGAGTATACGAGAGTTCTCCATGAAGTTCTTTTAAAGTCGCTGCTTGTTACGTTTTCAAGTACAATCTGAAAAAAAACAATGTATAAAATAAGGAAAAAATAAGAATTAATGTGCTGGTCATGGCTGAAGTGTCTACTGGCTGATAATAACTCTTTAAACATAGAATATTTATTAACAGTTATCTTTTATAGGATTACAGAGTCTCCGGGTACATACAAGATAGGGTCTGGAGGTTTTTCTTAAGTTGTGAATTTGTATGTAAGTCGAAATGTATATGTTTATATGGAAGTCTAGACAATTTTTGTTCTTTTGCCCCAGGCAATTGGAGTTTCAAATATATTTTGGTGTAAGTGGACCAGAATTATCAATAAAGCTTCATTACAGACATCTTACAGCTGATCATTGCAGTCTGGGACTATAGTAAAGCATCCAGAGAGCTTCACCAGAGGTCACATGGGGCAGAGGGGTCCGTCTGTAACTATGGGTTGTCTGTAAGTCGGGTGTCCTTAAGTAGGGGACCGCCTGTATATCATACACAGAGTCAAAATACAATATTGTTAAACCTGAGACTTTCTACAGCCGCCTATGACAATGCACATGGACGTCAGTATCAGTATTTCTACTATTTTTCTATTGTGTTTATTTACTTTTTGCAGAATACACCTTTAGGTTGTGACTTACAAATACTCATAGAAAATACTGACCACAATACTGCAGTGTGAAAGTGGCATCCAAGATACACAGAGGCAATGCTCCGAAAACGTCCTTTTTGCTTCCGCCTGCTCAGTATAGGTTGCGTCGTGCAACAAACACTGGAGGAAAACGTGCAGCATACTGCATGTAATCATCCTGATTTCTGCTAAGAGCGCAGTATACGCTCAGCGGAGGCCAAACTGTTTGGCATCCATCCCCAGCCTAGGCAGAGATTGCTCTCTGGGAACCAATAATTTTACCAGTAATGTAGGTGGCCATTTAAGGACAGTTACGTCACTTGGAAACACCCTGAACATCAACATCAGCCAATCACTTTTATTTACAGCCGATGTTCACTCCTCCTCCCACTTTCAGGGGGGAGGGGCCAACTTATATGACCCCAGAGTGGGATACGCTACTGCCCTCTTTTGTAAGGATACATCAGGAATCCTCTGAGAACAATGTGATGTAAATGTAGCCCTACATGCATGAGTTACATGTGAGGACCATATGTTATAAGAGTATATAAGTGACAAAATACCTCTTTAACATCCTGAGGGTTCTTCTTTGATATAAACTGTAGAAAAATGGAAAGATAAATAAAAAGATTATATATAAATAGTAAAATAATAACAGTATTTGTTTTCTGGGGTAGTCTGCAGTGTGGCCAGCTAAAGCCTGGGTGGAGATGACAAATTGATTTTGCTCTGTCATTGGCCAGTTATGCCATTCTCTGCTGAGGCTTCATGGGATTGATAGCAAAGCAGAGAGGGTTAAACTAAAAAAATAAATAAATAAATAAAAGGAAAATCTGAAAAGGATTCAGGGTAAAGTCTTTTTAGGATAAGAGTAGACCAAGTTACTTGTAATCCAAGGTTCTGCTGTAAATAGTGATGCAGGGGAGGAGTCGATATTTTGATGAAATATGGTTATTTCTGCTGCTTGTTTTTACTTTTGCAATGCAAAGGGTACAACGTATTAGGAAACATCAAGTCATCTACTGTTATCCTGCTGCTGGATCAATGGTTGTTATGTTCACATATTCCGGCATGGACAGTAATATGGCATGAATAGGGTCATGTGCTGCTTGTCATCTCCTTCCAGCCTGATCTCCAATGACTGCTCATGTGAGGATCAGCATTCCTCACCTCACACTGAATCACATGAGCTCAAGTAAGAATACAAGAGAGACGTCATATTTACAAGGAATCGGTCACTTTGGAAATTACCATATATATTTCTAGTTATTCGACATAGAAGTCCAGTTTGTGATCCAACTCAGTGATTGACAGGCATACCGCTTTTATTGTGTATAGAATAGACAGAACTATAGTATAAGAGAGCAGGAATTTTCTCCAATCTCCTGCTCTATAACACACTGCCTGCAGAAAGGAGTATAATGTACTCAGCTCCTCCTGCTCTATAACATGCTGCCTGCAGAAAGGAAGTTATGTATAATGTACTCAGCTCCTCCTGCTCTATAACATGCTGCCTGCAGATAGGACACTATGTATAATCTACTCAGCTCCTCTTGTCCTTTACCATGCTGATTGCAGCTAGGACATCATGTACAGTCCTCTTAGCTCGTTCTGCTTTATTTTTTTGTAACTATATTTTTATTGCCGTTTTTAATTTTTTCCAGCAAAAACAATAATCATAATGTAACATGAGTATAAGCAGCAACAGGTAATCATTGTTCCAGTAAGGTTATGTAACAGGGTCGTGTCAGCTGGTACAGACCCATTTATGGGGCGAGGGGGGATCCCTCCAGATTAGCTGGGGTAACATCCCCAAAGAGTAGGAACAACAAACAGGGAAAAAAAATTGGAGAGGGGTGAGGGGTGGTATCTAAGGCTATTTCGGCAGCTTGCAGATAGAACACTATATACAATCTATTCAGCTCCTCCTGCTCTATAACATGCTGCTTGCAAAAGGGACACAATGTATAATCTGCTGAGCTCCTCCTGCTCTATAACATGCTGCATGTAGATTGTACATAGTGTACTATCTGCTCAGCTCCTCTGGCCGTATAACATGCTGCCTGCAGATAGGAAACTATGTAAAATCTGCTCAGCTCCTCCTGCTCTATAACATGCTGCCTGCAGATAGGAAACTATATAAAATCTGCCCAGCTCCTCCTGCTCCATATCATGCTGCCAGCAGATAGGACACAATGTACAACCTTCTCTAAAACAGAATGCGTACATCTTTTCTAGTTTTCTATGAGCAGGTAATGTGTCCTAATAGAGAATGTCAACAGCTCCTCCTGCTCTAAAACATGCTTTGTGCCAAAAAGAAACTATGTATAATCTGCTCAGCTCCTCCTGCTCCATAACGTGCTGCCTACAGATAGGACACCATGTACAAACTACTCATCTCCTCCTGCTCCATAACATACTTCATGCAGAAAAGAAACTATGTATAATTTGCTCAGCTATATATAATCGGCTCAGCTCATCCTGCTCTATAACATTCTGGCTGCAGATAGGACACTATGCACAATCTGCTCAGCTCCTCCTGCTCTATAACATTCTGCCTGCAGATAGGACACTATGCACAATCTGTTCAGCTCCTCCTGCTCTATAACATTCTGCCTGCAGATAGGACACTATGCACATCTGTTCAGCTCTCCTGCTCTATATAACATTCTGCCTGCAGATAGGACACTATGCACAATCTGCTCAGCTCCTCCTGCTCTATATCATGCTTACTGCAGCTAGGACACTATGTACAATCTGCTCAGCTCCTCCTGCTCTGTAGCATACTGCCAACATCGTTTTATCTAGTTTTCTGTGTGCAGGTGATGTATCAGGAGTGCTGGTATATGGGAGAGTCCTAATAGTGATAAGAGTGGCAGGATGAGGGCACTTCCCAGTATATGGAGGGAGCAGTTTATATACCTGCCTCCTCCTCCAGGACCAGTAAATAAGACATTTTCTGATAAGTGACTGTGGGCACTGGCTCTCCCCCTCCTGTGATCACTCTCCATACAGATCCATCATACACAGCAGTGGGAGGAGGACAGGCACTGACAGCTATGTCTCAGGTGTCACTTACTTCAGCAATGACCTTGTACTCTGTGAAACCCTTCGGGTGAGTTCGGGTCTCGGTCACGTGATACCTCCGGTCATACTGGTCCCGGACAGCCCGGGACATTATAGATCGATGTCGCTGTCACTTCTTCCTCTTTAAGAAAGCCAAAGCCCCAGGTGATGGCAGTTGACGCTTCGCACTTCCACCAGGATACTTATGGGGCTAGTGCTCGCAAAGCGGAAGAGCTTCTGCCAACCAAAGGCGTGCGCGCATGCGCATATTAGATATCAAGGCACAGCCTATAACAATAAGAAGTGTGTATATATCGAATTATGTGCATCCTGCCGTTGTACATATAGCAGGAGGAGAGTAGACATGGCGTCAGAATAAGAAATTATAACGCGGGAAATTTTCGTTTCATTGCAGTCCTGTATGGCGGAGGCGTGGCTTCTGTATGGCAGGGGCGGGGCTTGGTCATATAGTACACTGAAACAAACATTGTAATGCTGTGTGATTCCTTAGAATGGGGCTAAAACTACAGTATGTCAGTCCATGGCAGAAATCTGGGGGCCACCTTCTGATTTCTGCCACAAATTACGAGATAAATCTTTTCTGACAGAAAAATTTGCCTTCTACACATTCCCCACTGGTACCTGTACACATGTAAATACATTTACAGCCAGACCTGCATTTTTTTTTAGGAACGTTACCCCCAGCCCCAGGGTCACATGCACATGGAAGTTGTTTGATTCAGCGGCTAGCACACTGCCCCATGTATTTCTATGGGATCATACACAGTTGTGGTTTCCGTGTTCCTGTGTATGGACCAAGTTCCTACCCATGTTTTTGGCTTGGCAGTCTTTTCTCCTATAATCAGTGCATAAACGGACCTTGGGCCTCATGCATACGGTCGTTGAGGTGACGTATATACAGCAGCAAGTTTGCAGCCGGATAAACGCCCCATAGATGGCTATGGCAACCAGGTGGCAGCACGATGCCGCACACTTTTGAGCACATGTCAGTGTGAATGTAGCTTTACATGGATGATGCATGTGCCACAAGTAACAGACCACGGATCCACTGCATTCCAAGGATGTCCGTGTATGAGTAGGCTTTCATGAAAACATGCTCATTGGGATGCTTTCTGGCTATCGTATGTGGCATATAGTGCACTGTCCTGTATAGAATGGGTAAAACTGACCGCAATGGTACTGTGGTGCATGCAGCAGCACCTTAGCACGTGTTTTGCAGCAATGTGGCCGATCGAAGTACAACCAAACTGTTCAGTGCGCCAGATCCAAAAACACACCACAGGCACGGATTCCAAAAAGCTGGCCAGTTATGTCTCTGAAACCACTGAGGTGCAGGGAGGTGGGGAGAGCTTGACTTTAGCACTCAGCTCCCCTCATCCATGACTTTATCATGCTTTTTACCTTATGGATAAAAATTTTAGTACCCACCTGCGTCAGTCCTGAGCAAAAACCAGGTGGCACTGAAAAGCATCGGAACGCACTGGAGTTCACCGAGCCGGGCTGAGTGAAGGTAAGTGCAAGCTCCGCGACAGATTTTTTGTTTTAAATGCGAATCCGTCGGGTTTTCGTTCGGCCACGCCCCCGATTTCCGTCGCGTGCATGCCAGCGCCGATGCACCACAATCCGATCGCGTGCGCCAAAATCCCGGGGTAATTCAGGGGAAATCGGCGCAAATCGGAAATATTCGGGTAACACGTTGGGAAAACGCGAATCGGGCCCTTAGTAAATGACCCCCACTGTGTGCTCTCTGCACTGTAACTGTGCACATTAGACCTGTGTATATGGCCGTGTCCATGAGGCCGTGGGGTGCGGAATGGCTGAGGAATTTATTCCAGTGGTACATCCTGGAAGCATCAGGAACCTGCTATCTAAGGAGTACAAGATTGCAATTGTGCTGCAACCAAGGGCAGAGCCAACTTTTACAATTGCGCAGATTGGTTACACACCTTAATCCGCAGAGATGTCACTTATTTGATGTGGAACAAAATCTTTCATGTGGGATGGTCATCAGTCCTGTACACTACAATTCTACTGCATTACACTGTGCATTTACTGTGGTGGAAATAGGCACATTATGCTATATGTGCAGATAACGTTTTTTCTCATGGGAAAAATTTATTCTGCATTTATTGCGGATGTTTCCCTTCGTATCATAATTTACCAAGTACATGTGGGTTGTCCATGCTGTTATATACCAGTATGTGTGCTCTAAGTTTTATCTTTGTCTAGATGAGGATTCCCATCTGAGATATTTATGACATTTCCACAGAAACACATATTTTACCACAACAAATTCTCTACAGAATAACTTACCCTGAACTATATGTCTACATCATTATTAACATGATGAATGTTCATGTGTTTTTTTCCCCATTTTCTCCTTATCTTCCATTTTGAACCGTAGCTGCAAATGACGCATGTGCTGACCACCTCTCCATGTTCACTATAGGCCAGTCTACTAATGCTTCTGTGACTGCTTTACTACTGCTTGACGTGCTCTACCTCTAATCTCTTGTTGCTTGTATATAGAGGCGCAATATTCCTATTTAGATGCACTGCATCAGCCAACCCCAAGCTTACGGTCACCAGGCATTGGCCCACAAACCACATTTATCCACAGAATAGATAAAAAAAATAACATGTTCTCTGGTGGTCCACATACTCTGTTGGAATAGACTGCTGTGTGCATGGAGGACCGACTCTCCATTGACTTGTATGACACTGACAGATCACAAAGCAGGGCACTCCATCAGTACAGGAGTGGTGGTCATGCATACACACTACATCTCCCTTTACAAAGGGATTCTCAGATCTACGTTCAGATGTTGGATTTGTTCAAGGGCCAATCTTTTTCGGACCTGGTCATAAATGAATCTAGTAATTTATTCAGTGAAGCAAAAACACAAATAAGATGTTCCATGTGCATTTTAATAAACCAGTCATGAAATGGTTGGTACTTTCAGAAAACTTATTTTTTTTGCCTGATTACGTTTTAGGTTTAATAAATATTAGGCGTTAGTTGTGTCAATCCTAGTCCTTCCAGGCAGAGCATGGCTGAGAGTCATGTATTTCATCTTGTGGCCGTCAGGTTGTCCTGGGCATGTAGCATGGACATTATTGGCATCAGTAGGCACAGGCTAGCAGGTCTTGCAGTAAACGTTAGGTGTTAAGAGGCATCATTTCTTAAAAAGTCCCTTCATCCAAATTCCAATTTCTGCCCCTTGGTTGGCTCATCACGTCATTGTGTCTGACCGCCATGGACATGTTAGGAATTGTATCAGTAAAGGTAATAAATAATAGGCCATAGTTTCCACCTTCCCCTTCACTCCTTATTATTTTTCAGTCTGCTGTAAAAATACGAGAGGAGATATCATCCAGTAACCAGTCTATTCCTATAAGGAGGTTTTCTCCAGTCACTGCACTGCATCCTTGTATGCACCAATGATGTGTCTTTATGTTATCCAACTCCAATGCCTACAGGATAAAAATAGAGAGTAACAGTAAGATTATTTCCCAAAGTCATATCCCATATCAAAAAAGTCCCAGTAATACACTTGTGTTTTTGATAACGTGCATACACACATGATAAAAAGAGACTGTCAGAGACTTCCAAATTAGTATAAGTGCATCTTCATCCTCCATTATACAGCCCAGATATTGTCACTCTCCAGGCTTCATCCAACAATAGGGCACATGTAACAAACCTTTTGCTTGCCTTTTTCTTTAATTGTTGAAACTTTTCATAGTGCTTGTGCTCATTTGCGCCTTTTTTTTGCACCTAAGGCCCGTTCCACAATTGCGACTCGATGAACTCGCATCACACTAGCAAGTGTGGAACGGGCCTAAGACAGTCTCCCTTTGGCAGTTGGCAAGGACTGATTTTCTGCTGTGTTCTCCGAGTTATCACCCAAAGCCAGATGTGAAAGTTGTGCCTTTTAAAAAAAAAAAAAAGTCACAAAATTTTGGCGCAGCTCTATGGCTACCCCTGACCAGGTCTACAAATTAGCTTAGAAATAATTGCGATTGGATACTTTCTGCAACTTTTGTTTTGAAAAGCCGTAAATTCATTAAAGATCAAATACCAAATGTATCAATAAGGAAAGACACACACACACACACACACACACACACACACACGTTGCTGCCGGCTCTTTGCAATACGGCTCATTCACAGCCCCCTCTGCGGGGGTATCGCAAAGAGCTGGCAGCGATTGCACAATATATGCGCTGCTGCCGGCTATTCTTACAGGTCCCCGCTGACAGGGGCATGGAGAGGGTGTGTCGGTCAGCCCCCTCATGAATACGGCCAACTGCCAGGGGACAGGATCCAACCTCTCATTTGGTAAGAGGTCGCATCAATTAAAACTAACTTTGCCAGCCTAAATGTAAAAAGAAAATGTCATTGCTAGAAAGGGGCTGGGGGAGGATTATGGGGGACATATTTGGTGGGGGGAGGGGTGACAGGGCCTCTTTAAAGTCCATTTGTGCAGAAATGTTTTACAAACACATTTTATACTTTGAAAACCCGTGAAGTGGTCTCCCAATAGTCTCCCGTTGCTGGACCTGCTTGAGCCAGGCACTAAGCCGAGTGGTTTCCGGAGAAATCATTTGCAGTAGAGTAAGTGACGTCTCAGAACCAGTCCTGCGGCCCCTGGCAGTGTTGAAGAATATGAAACCACAGAAAAGCTGGGACCAGGAGCCTTCACAGGGCAAATACAATTTTTTTTTGTTTCAGGAGGGTATTTGAGGATTAACAATTTTACATTATGAATTACTTATATGCAAATAAACCAGATGACTTGTATAATACTTATTAGTTAACTATAGATGTTCTGGGGGACTATACTCTACATAAGAACTCTTACCTCTCGGATGGCATCTTTGGACAGTGCACCAGGCAAATCTTGTTTATTGGCAAACACCAATAAAGTAGCTCCAGCCAACCTCTGAATAAGGAAAAAAAAAAAAAGACCTGATCACAACCGGTATCGTGACAGTATATGGCTAATATGAACCACTGCGACTCTTTTCTGCAGACAGTGAAGCCATATGGAATCTGAATTCTTCATAGCTTTTCTGCTACCTTTACCTTGTAATATTGCATGAATAGCAATGTATCCCGATACATCAGTTTTAGAATTTACCCCTTAGAAAACAGGGGCTTATATGTCAGAATATTTAGGGTAACTGCATATGCTCGCAGAATGGCTGCAGCATCTATAACATCTGTAATCTCACAGCCATTCCACAATTGGCTTGTTTCTGATAAGGATTATGCCGTGGTTGGAGAGACAGAGGTCAACTCAACCGCTGCATTCCAAAGGTACATTTCCACATTGGTATCTGCATTTTTTTTTTTTTTTAAATGCGAATGAGAAATTTCCATGGCAGATTTTTTTCCCCACAATGTGTGTATCAGATTGTAATCAATCCCACACACAATTCACAATTCTAGTGCATTATGCTGCAGATTTGATGAAATCACACAAGGAAGAATTATCATCTTTTCACCAAAAGAGGTATGGGACAGATTTTCATTCACTGAAATTTCGGCAGCATTTAGACAACTGTAATGCATCCTTATGTATCCATCATATTACATCCGCAAATCCTGTCCATCTTATATCATAAATGATATGATCTTCAATCATTACAAATCCCTAAAAGGCTGGTAGCTTGTGTTATCCGACAAAGATTCGAAACATTGCAGTTTTTTCATGCCAGTGTGAATAAAGATTTATCACCTTTTTCATCATATCGGATGCTGTGGCCTTTTCCTTTCTATATTGGACTTTGGATCCTACACACCAGGACCCAGCTGCATGCATCACCCAATTTAATAACTGGTAACTTTTTGGTTGCTGTTTCTTGTCTGCTTTTCCTTGTGTTATCTGACCCACGATCAGGACTTGTAGCTGTGATATGGCTCTTTGATATGAAAGTATTATTCCCGTTTGGTTGGGACCTTAACACGCAAGCGTATTGCAAGCCAAAACCAGAGACCAGGTACAAAGCTTCCAAAATACCTGATCTCTGTATAGTCTCTACTTATGGTTGTGGTGCTCAATAACTGATGCAAAAACCTGATGTGTGAATAAAACCTTAAATTGAGGTTTCACAAGATTTTCCAACTTTCACCATCAATCTTCAGCTACTATCTCAGGGAATAGAGGTGTTACATGCGGATTATTGCACTTGTGTGAACTTCAACAATCAAAGATGTAAAAATGATGTGTAACCCTAGCTGAATGTGTAGTAAGGGACAAGACTGTGCACATTTTCTTACCTCTTCCAATAAAAGTCCAGCTAGTTCTTGCGCACAGTCTTGTAAACGTGCACGGTCTGCGCTGTCTACAACCCATATCAATCCATCTGTGCTCTCAAAGTAATTCCTCCAATACGATCGCAAGGATTTCTGGCCTCCAACATCCCACATGTTCAGTTTAAACCTATAGGAAAATACACATATAGCACAAGAATAAGCAATGAAAAAAGGAAGAACAAAAACACAAGAAAGAAAATTTACATGGGGACATGAAAGAATGTAACTTCAGCTGTCGTCAAAGTGGTCACATTGGGGCTTATTTACCAAGGTTCCCGCGGATGCATTTTCGTCGTGTTTCCCGACTTTTCAGAGAAGGCGCCGGGATTGTGTCGCAATGGCGCCGGCTTTCATGCGACACAAATCAGGGGGCGGTCCCCTTGGATGATCCGATGGATTCGGACTACGAGCGGGATTTCACAATTCAATTTGTGTCGCAAGTCATGCACTTACATACACTGGGAGGAACATGGTGAACTCCGGCGGACCTGATCGGGGAAGCGACACATGTAGGAAATCCGGCGAACGATCTTCATGAATCGCGGCAGATGGCCATTCCGGCGGACATTCCAGATCGGGGATCGCGCAGGGACCGGGTAAGCAAATGTGCCCCATTATGTTGGCCCTTCCACGTACAGTGATTAAATCCACTGTGGGCGACTTTACAGCACAGTGTAACTGAATGTAATAATATAAGAGGTCACATAAGTAGTCCGAGGTCACATTGGTTTCATGGGAAAAAAAAATCTAAAATTACAACTGAATCACTATTATGGTACTTTACCCTCTGTGCTCCAGAGTTTTGATGTTGAATCCCAGAGTCGGTGAAATCGTGTTGATATCTTCACCGTTGAATTTCTTCAGGATCGTGGTTTTACCAGCATTATCTAGACCTCTAATATGGGGTTAAGGAAGAAGGATGGAAGGAATGCGGACTACGACTGTACACACGAGAAAAGTAATGACACAGATTAGCCCTTTTAATATTCTTTACTTTTTATATAAATCAGAAATCTGATCCATTTATAGGAAATGGCTGTAGCATTGCATCCATGCGTTTGACCTCTCCACATTTTTATCTTACTATTCGTGGCGACTTTTGTGAGCCCATCAGTCAACTGTTTTGGCGGGCAGAAATACATAGCATTGAGCCAGAAGCAGTTGGCTCTGTGTAATGGCCTTATTTCATGTTTATACTAATTACCTTCAGAAGCTACTCGGAGTGTGGAGTAGCCTCTGTGACCTCAGGGGCTTAGACTACTGCACTTCGGGACACGGCCCACGCTAGGTAAAGCCAGCAGAGGACAAGGAGCTTCTGCACACTCAAAGGTGGTATGGACATGCAGGGGGTGCTGGTCCTCCGGGGCTCCTCAGGTTTTGGAGTAGTCATAGCCCCAGAGTTCACAGAGGCTACTCCACACCCAGAGTAGCCTCTGCAATTAGTTAACATAAACGTGAAATAAAGTTTAAAAACAGATAGGATACATTTTATAAAATTAAAAAAAAAAAATGTATAGGGAAAGGGCATATTAGAGGAATCTACTGTCAGGAAATAGATGCCTGGCAGTAAGTTTCCTTTAATGGTTTGTCCAAACCCTGATTTGTAAATAGGAACGAGGGACTTGTAGGATAATGTGGTAAGTAAAGTCAGCCAGTCTTTTTTATTTAAGACATTACAAATCCGCTGACAACTCTCCACCTATAAATCGACCATCTAATTCCATCATGATAAACCAGGGACTCTTACTCATAGGTCCAGGCACCGTGACTGTGGTAATCTTCTTATATTTGTTATCCATGGCCTCCTTCCTTCTAAAATCACCTTTAATAATTATGCTAATATGTCTGAAAAACTAGTGGGGTGGTTCCCAGAGCCCCTCTATGCTGCACATTCAGTTTGCAAGGAGCACTTCCCCCTCCCACTGTGTGCTGAACGGGAGTGCCAAGCAGGTGCAGAGGGAGAGAGGAAAACAGTGTAACAGCCTGTGAATCTGCAGCACGGGGGGTTCTGGGAATCGCCCCAGTAGCCTTTCTGGCTTATTAGCATAAAGTTGATCTTAGAAGGAAGGAGGCCATGGATAACAAATATAAGAAGTTTACCATAGTCACAGTGTCTGAATCTATGACTAAGTGCCCTGGTATATCCATGCTTGATTTTGATAATAGATTCCCTTTAAAGGGGATGACCCAGAATTTAAACCTATAAACAGGACAAGCAGAAAGTGTCTCATGGCAAGGGCTCTGACCCCAGTATGAATGGAGAAGAGATGTCAGAGGCGGACTGGTATTGATAGCTGAGCAGTGCAGGCTGCTTCTCTTCCCCAGTCCTGTAGAGATGAATAGAGCGATAGAGGGGAGGTTTATCAGAAGTGTCTGAGAGCAAAACTGTTCTAGTTCCCATGGAAACCAATCAGAGCTCAGCTTTCATTTTGCCACAGCAGCTTATAAAATGAAAGCTGAGCTCTGATTGGTTGTTTTGAGCAACTAGAACCGTTTTGACACTTGTGATAAATCTGTGTGACCTGTGCTCCGCGGAGCCCCCAGCTCTCACGATCAGGGCTCCCACCACTCACACATTTATCACCCGACACGTGAAGAGGGGATAGGGTGTCTCCTCCTCCTGATGCTGCACACATCTCCATTCATTTATTAGTCACCCGCTCCCATAGGATACAGCATAAGCAGCCGGACCTCCCGCTCCTTCTGCTTCATCTTCTTCAGGATGGTCAGCAGCCCCATGTTGCCAAAAGATGGATATCCTGACAGTCGTGCGAGAAATAAAACAAACCAATCACAATGCAGACCGACGAGCACGTGATCAACCGACCGCTCTACTTCCTAGACTGCGAGGACCAATCGGATAAGCCGTTATCATGGAGACGGAAAGTGTTTTTTTCTCTCAATAACTTTATGTGTAAAGAGACATTTCACTCTAGGTTCACCAAAGCTAAATTGTGCCGTGGCCATAGAATTTCTCTGTAGAATTGTATATAGTTCTGATAAATCTTATATATTTTTTCTCATATAAATTTAACTTGTTGTTTGCCAGGTCACTGGGAAGCCACTGTGGTGACTTACCTTATACCCTGCAGTGTTCTATGCTATTACCCACAGTGGCAGATAGTTGGTGACTGGCTCGGAGATATGGCATGACCTGAGTGCCTCAATAGTAATTAAAGCGTTCATGTTCAGATTTCAGGTTCGCCTGCGCAATCCAGATAGATTGACGTATTGGCGGCCGAACAGCCAATACGCCAAATTGATGGCTATGATTGGCCAGGGGTGTTCTGGTTCTGCCACCAATCCGGCAATATGTCCAGGTCGCGCAACCAAACCCCAACATTTGCCTCTACTCATAAGTTGCCATAACAAGAATGTGGCAATAAATCATCAAGTTTACTTGTATTTCAACCACCTTATTGTATTTGTGAGGCAAAGGCATCCACTTTCATAATATCAAATTAAAGGGATTTCGCCTATTTATATTAATGACTAATGATGATGTAGAATAGGTCATCAGTAGCAGGTCAGAGGTTGGAACTCAGTTCCCCCACAGATCCTAATGGCATAATCAAGACTTCCTAACTTTTAGGAGATGGAAGGGTTGAAAAAAAAACAGTTCCTATCTGTAAGTAGCTACCATACAGAATGATGGACATTAGCTGTTTTGTCCCCTCTCATGGCCTGCAGTCACACCCATAACATAATGCACCACTCACTTTTACCCCACAGCCCATAAAGTCAGTAAAATTTAACACCATTCCTTCTTCCCTTTTTATTTCACCAGAAGCGGCACTGGGTTGATGGTGGAGCAGGATGCTGATGGTTCAAAACTGTGTTCTGCTCCGAGGACACAGATGAAGTTGCCCGCACCCAGAACAGTTCTGCCAGAATTAAAGGTAAAGTGGCGTATAGACTGCATTAGAAAACGAATCACAGCAGGGCGCCTGGTGTTCTTACCTCTCCAATCTCATAATTCATAACTTTCATATCTGCATTGGTGGGGACCCTGATGACCCATCCTCATCAATATACTAAAAACCAGAAATGAGGAGAACGTCACAGTGATTACCCAGGGACCACACTGATTTGGGGGTGAGTGCTCTTTCGGTAACGTATATAAAAGTACATAGAGTGGTGATCCCCCTCATTCACTAGCACTCTGTTCACACAGTAGACTTTAGGATCCCTGTTTTTGTGACAGATAGGGGTCAAAGTGATCAAACAACCAGAAGTTATTTATCAGCTATAAATATAAAGCCCAGTTCACACTTGCGTTCTGACTTCCATTATTATCTTCCTTCACTAAGATGATAATAACAGAAGTCTAACGGATCCATTGAAATTTGTATTGATTTCAATAGACCTGAAAAAGACTTTGGCTTCGGTGAGTGTGTGTCTGTACCACTTCCGTTAGGAATCCATTAAAGGCAATATAAATAAATGGACATTTTAACCCATCCGTTTTATTGGTAGAAGATAATAATGGAGGTCCGCACACAGGTTTGAAATGGGCCTTACATGGATGATAACCCTTTAAAAGTGATGATGCAGTTTTTGTGGAGGGGCGTTATATACCAATTACCTGGTAAAAATTGTGGGGTTGTCTGTTATGACATAAGTGTGTTATTGTTCCTCACCACAAGCGATGGGGCCAAGCGTGTAACTTAAAGAGGTGCAGAGGGTGCAGTCACTCCCGGACCTAGGAGCCTTAGAACACTCATAAAGTGTCTCTGAAAAGAATAGTATTATAAATAATACATTATCGTTTGGGGCCTGGTTCAGATTTTCCATCAAGGGCCAACATGTACAAGTTATGTCTCCGGCTGCGGAAACCCTAATATTTAGGGTAAGTGTGCGCTAAACCCTAAAGTGGTCAACCTATTACATCACTGGTTGTCCATGCAGCCATAGAATAAAGCTAGGGCTACTTGATGACTTAGCAAAAATAAAGGTTCATCTTTATTTTAAAGGCGTTGCCCCAAATTCTTTGTTATTCCATATCCACGGAATCGCCGGTTCATGAGTATGAATACCTCTTGACCAGGTGCTCCATCATTTAGTGAGAACAGGATCCGACACTTACGAACCACAGGGGTCTGTTCTCGTAATAGGTGGCGAACACCTCACATTGTTATAACCTATCCGTTATAAGGATGAAATCTGGCCCAAACTCTTTAAAGGGGTTGGTCACTTTACCATGTAATGTAATGTGTGTGTAAGTGACGAAGAGCAGGATATTAGGTAATTTACATACATACACACATATATACATACACTCACCGGCCACTTTATTAGGTACACCATGCTAGTAACGGGTTGGAGCCCCTTTTGCCTTCAGAACTGCCTCAATTCTTCGTGGTATAGATTCAACAAGGTGCTGGAAGCATTCCTCAGAGATTTTGGTCCATATTGACATGATGGCATCACACAGTTGCCGAAGATTTGTCGGCTGCACATCCATGATGTGAATCTCCCGTTCCACCACATCCCAAAGATGCTCTATTGGATTGAGATCTGGTGACTGTGGAGGCCATTTGAGTACAGTGACCTCATTGTCATGTTCAAGAAACCAGTCTGAGATGATTCCAGCTTTATGACATGGCGCATTATCCTGCTGAAAGTAGCCATCAGATGTTGGGTACATTGTGCTCATAAAGGGATGGACATGGTCAGCAACAATAATCAGGTAGGCTGATGCTCAATTGGTACCAAGGGGCCCAAAGAGTGCCAAGGAATATTCCCCACACCATGACACCACCACCACCAGCCTGAAACGTTGATACAAGGCAGGATGGATCCATGCTTTCATGTTGTTGACGCCAAATTCTGACCTACCATTCGAATGTCGCAGCAGAAATCGAGACTCATCAGACCAGGCACGTTTCCCAATCTTCTACTGTCCAACTTCAAATGAGCTTGTGCAAATTGTAGCTCAGTTTCTGTCTTAGCTGAAAACGGAGATGGCCACCCGGGTGGTGCCCGCCCCAGAAAATTCTGCCAGAAATTAAAGGTAAGTGCGTATAGACTGCATTAGAAAACGAATCACGCAGGGCGCCTGGTGTTCTTACCTCTCCAATCTCATATTCATAACTTTCATATCTGCATTGGTGGGGACCCTATGACCATCCTCATCAATTATACTAAAACCAGAAATGAGGAGAACGTCAAGTGATACCCAGGGACCACACTGATTTGGGGGTAGTGCTCTTTCGGTACGTATATAAAAGTACTAGAGTGGTGATCCCCCTCATTCACTAGCACTCTGTTCACACAGTAGACTTGAGGATCCCTGTTTTTGGGACAGATAGGGGTCAAAGTGATCAACAACCAGAAGTTATTTATCAGCTATAATATAAAGCCCAGTTCACACTTGCGTTCGACTTCCATTATTATCTTCCTTCACTAGATGATAATACAGAAGTCTAACGGATCCATTGAAAGTTGTATTGATTTCAATAGACCTGAAAAAGACTTTGGCTTCGGTGAGTGTGTGTCTGTACCACTTCCGTTAGGAATCACTTAAAGGCAATATAAATAAATGGACATTTTAACCCATCCGTTTTATTGTGAAGATAATAATGGAGGTCCGCACACAGGTTTGAAATGGGCCTTACATGGATAACCCTTTAAGGTGATGATGCAGTTTTTGTGGAGGGACGTTATATACCAATTACCTGGTAAAATTGTGGGGTTGTTCTGTTATGACTAAGTGTGTTTTGTTCCTCACCACGCGATGGGGCCAAGCGTGTAACTTAAAGAGGTGCAGAGGGTGCAGTCACTCCCGACCTAGGAGCCTTAGAACACTCATAAAGTGTCTCTGAAAGAATAGTATTATAAATAATACATTATCGTTTGGGGCCTGGTTCAGATTTTCCATCAAGGGCCAACAGTACAAGTTATGTCCTCGTCTGCGGAAACCCTAATATTTAGGGTAAGTGTGCGCTAAACCCTAAATGGTCAACCTATTACATCACTGGTTGTCCATGCAGCCATAGAATAAAGCTGGGCTACTTGATGACTTAGCAAAAAATAAAGTTCATCTTTATTTTAAAGGCGTTGCCCCAATTCTTTGTTATTCCATTCCACGGAATCGCGGTTCATGAGTAGAATACCTCTGACCAGGTGTCTCCATCATTTAGTGAGAACAGGATCCGACACTTACGAACCCAGGGGTCGTCTCGTAATAGGTGGCGAACACCTCACATTGTTATAACCTATCCGTTATAAGGATGAAATCTGGCCCAAACTCTTTAAAGGGTTGGTCACTTACCATTAAGTATGTATTGTGTAATGACGAAGAGCAGGATATTAGGTAATTTACATACATACACACATATATACATCACTCACCGCCACTTTATTAGGTACACCATGCTAGTAAGGGTTGGACCTCTTTTGCCTTCAGAACTGCCTCAATTCTTCGTGGCATAGATGAACAAGGTGCTGGAAGCATTCCTCAGAGATTTTGGTCCATATTGACATGATGGCTCACACAGTTGCCGAAGATTTGTCGGCTGCACATCCATGATGTGAATCTCCCGTTCCACACATCCCAAAGATGCTCTATGGATTGAGATCTGGTGACTGTGGAGCCATTTGAGTACAGTGACCTCATTGTCCATGTTCAAGAACCAGTCTGAGATGATTCCAGCTTTATGACATGGCGCATTATCCTGCTGAAGTAGCCATCAGATGTTGGGTACATTGTGCTCATAAGGGATGGACATGGTTCAGCAACAATACTCAGGTAGGCTGATGCTCAATTGGTACAAGGGGCCCAAAGAGTGCCAAGGAATATTCCCCACACCATACACCACCACCACCAGCCTGAAACCGTTGATACAAGGCAGGATGGATCCATGCTTTCATGTTGTTGACGCCAAATTCTGACCCTCCATTCGAATGTCCGCAGCAAAATCGAGACTCATCAGACCAGGCACTTTTCCCAATCTTCACTTCCAACTTCAATGAGCTGGTGCAAATTGTAGCCTCAGTTTCCTGTTCTTAGCTGAAAGGAGTGGCACCCGGTGTGGTCTTCTGCTGCTGTAGCCCATCTGCCTCAAAGTTCGATGCTGTGCGTTCAGAGATGCTCTTCTGCCTACCTGGTTGTATGGGTGGCGATTTGAGTCACTGTTGCCTTTCTATTAGCTCGAACCAGTCTGCCCATTCTCCTCTGACCTCTGGCATCAACAAGGCATTTCCGCCCACAGAACTGCCGCTCACTGGATGCTTTTCTTTTTCGGAACATTCTCTGTAAACCCTAGAGATGGTTGTGCGTGAAAATCCCAGTAGATCAGCAGTTTCTGAAATACTCAGACCGCCCTTCGGCACCAACAACTGCCCCTTCAAAGGCACTCAAATCACCTTTCTTCCCCATACTGATGCGGTTTGAACTGCAGGAGATTGTCTGACCATGTCACATGCCTAATGCAGAGTTGCCGCCATGTGATTGGCTGATTAGAAATTAAGTGTTAACGAGCAGTTGGACAGGTGTACCTAATAAAGGGGCCGTGAGTGTATATTGTAAGTTCTCCACCACTTTCTTGATATAATAAAGTGAAGTCTCCTGTCTTTTGCCTTATCAGCCAGAGATACTTGACCTAAAAATGGCTGCAGATGGAGGTCATGTGGTCTCTATCTGTCCATGAGCAATACCCTGGCATGATGCTCCTCTGCTGCCATTTATGGACAGGAATCTGGCTGATGAAGTAAAATACAAGAGCTTCACTTCACATATCAGAAAGCGAGCATAACTATAAAGGAAACCTACCATTTAGAATGGTAGGGGTAAGCTGTGAGTACGGCCCAGCTCAGGGTGAGCTGGTGCCGGTACTTACTTTCGTTATGTTATAAACGCGGTATGTTTTTAACACTTTTTAACTTTAGAGCAGAAGACGCTTCGGCGCTGCGCGCGACCATGCGCGCGCAACATCTTCGCTATTTCCTATGGAGGCGCGCGCACGATCGTGCGCACGCAGCGCCGAAGCGTCTTCTCTCTAAAGTTTAAAAGTGTTAAAACCGCGATACCGCGGTTTATAACACTAACGAAAGTAAGTACCGGCACCAGCTCACCCTGAGCTGGTGCTCGGTACGTACAGCTTACCCCTGCCATTCTAAGTGGTAGGTTTCCTTTAAAAGGGGGCTGTATGAAAAGCCAAAAAAAAAACCTTGGAGGCTGGGAGGGGTCTGCTTTAAAAAAAATAAGCATTTAGTTATCTTTGTGGTCCCTCCTGGGGTCCCGCGCTGCTCCTGTTAACGACTAGGGGCACAAAACCTGTGATGCCTTTAGTTTCCAATGCGGGACTGTTAACAGGAGCAGCGCGGGACCCCAGAGGGACCACAAAGAATAACTAAATGCTTATTTTTTTTAAAGCAGACCCCTCCCGCCTCCACAGGTTTTTTTTTTGTGCTTTTCATACAGCCCCCTTTTAAAGGAAACCTACCACTTAGAATGGCAGGGGTAAGCTGTACGTACCGAGCACCAGCTCAGGGTGACTGGTGCCGGTACTTACTTTCGTTAGTGTTATAACCGCGGTATCGCGGTTTTAAACTTTTAACTTTGAGCAGAAGACGCTTCGCCGCGTGCGCACGATCGTGCGCGCCTCCATGGGATAAGATTTTCACCGCCTCCCGCGCGCGCCGAAGCGTCTTCTGCTCTAAAGTTTAAAAAGTGTTAAAACACATACCGGGTGTTTATAACACTAACAAAGTAAGTACCGCACCCTCTCACCCTGGCTGGTGCTCGGTACTCACAGTTACCCCTACCATTCTAATGGTAGGTTTCCTTTATAGTTATGCCTCCCTTTCTGATATGTGAAGTGAAGCCTCTTGTATTTTACTTCATCAGCCAGAATTCCTGTCCATAAATGGCAGCAGATGGAGCATCATGCCAGGGAATTGCTCTGGACAGATAGAGACCACATGACCCTCCATCTGCAGCCATTTTATGGTCAAGTATCTCTGGCTGAATGGCAAAAGACGGAGACTTCCTTTATATATCAAGAAAGTGGTGGAGAACTTACAATATTACACTCACCGCCCACTTTATTAGGTACACCTGTCCAACTGCTCGTTAACACTTAATTTCTATCATCAGCCAATCACATGGCGGCAACTCAGTGCATTTAGGCATGTAGACATGGTCAAGACAATCCCTGCAGTTCAAACCGAGCATCAGTATGGGGAAGAAAGGTGATTTGAGTGCCTTTGAAAGTGGCATGTTGTTGGTGCGCAAAGGCTGGTCTGATATTTCAGAAACTGCTGATCTACGGGGATTTTCACACGCACAACCATCTCTGGGTTTACAGAGAATGTTCCGAAAAGAAAAGCATCCAGTGAGCGGCATTTCTGTGGGCGGAAATGCCTTGTATTCAGAGGTCGAGGAGAATGGGCAGACTGGTTCGAGCTAATAGAAAGGCACACATGACTCAAATCGCCACCCATTACAACCAGGTAGCAGAAACATCTCTGAACGCACAGTACCTCGAACTTTAGGCAGGCACAGCCGAAACCAACCGGAGCGTCCGATAACCTTCCATGTACGCTTCACGGAACTACGCACTTTTGCACAAGTCTTTTTTCTTGAATTTGCTTCTGGTCTGCGGTTCTCTGGCTTAATCGTGTTGGCGTCAAACATGAAAGCATGATCCATCCTGCCTTGTATCAACGGTTTCAGGCTGGTGTGGTGGTGTCATGGTGTGGGGAATATTTCCTTGGCACTCTTTGGGCCCCTTGTACCAATTGAGCATCAGCCTACCTATATTGTTGCTGACCATGTCCATCCCTTTAGAGCACAATTACCCACATCTGATGGCTACTTTCAGCAGGATAATGCGCCATGTCATAAAGCTGGAATCATCTCAGACTGGTTTCTTGAACATGGACAATGAGGTCACTGTACTCAAATGGCCTCCACAGTCACCAGATCTCAATCCATAGAATCTTTGATGTGGTGAACGGGATCTACATCATGGATGTCCAGCCGACAAATCTTCGGCAACTGTGTGATGCCATCATGTCAATATGGACCAAAATCTCTGAGGAATGCTTCCACACCGTGTTCATCTATGCCACGAAGAATTGAGGCAGTTCTGAAGGCAAAAGAGGCTCAACCCTTACTAGCATGGTGACCTACTTAAAGTGGCCGGTGAGTGTATGTATATATGTGTGTATGTATGTAAATTACCTAATATCCTGCTCTTCGTCACTTACACACACATTACATTCATGGTAAATTGACCAACCCCCTTTAAAGAGTTTGGGCCAGATTTCATCCTTATAGGATAGGTTATACAATGTGAGGTGTTCGCCACCTATTCGAGACAGACCCCTGTGGTTCTTAAGTGTCGGATCCTGTTCTCACTAAATGATGGAGCACCTGGTCAAGGTATTCTACTCATGAACCGCGATTCCTGTGGATATATAACAAAGAATTTGGGCAACGCCTTTAAAATAAAGATGAACTTTATTTTTTGCTAAGTCATCAAGTAGCCCTAGCTTTATTCTATGGCTGCATGAACAACCAGTGATGTATAGGTTGACCACTTTAGGTTTTAGCGCACACTTACCCTAAATATTAGGGTTTCCGCAGCGGAGACATAACTTGTACTGTTGGCCCTTGATGGAAAATCTGAACCAGGCCCCAAACGATAATGTATTATTTATAATACTATTCTTTCCAGAGACACTTTATGAGTGTCTAAGGCTCCTAGGTCCGGGAGTGACTGCACCCTCTGCACCTCTTTAAGTTACACGCTTGGCCCCATCGCTTGTGGTGAGGAACAATAACACACTTATGTCATAACAGACAACCCCACAATTTTTACCAGGTAATTGGTATTAAACGTCCCTCCCAAAACTGCATCATCACCTTTAAAGGGTTACATCCATGTAAGGCCCATTTCAAACCTGTGTGCGGACCTCCATTATTACTTCACCAATAAAACGGATGGGTTAAAATGTCCATTTATTTATATTGCCTTAATGATTCTCTAACGGAAGTGGTACAGACACACACCCACCGAAGCCAAAGTCTTTTTCAGGTCTATTGAAATCAATACAACATTTCACATGGATCCGTTAGACTTCTGTTATTATCATCTAGTGAAGGAAGATAATAATGGAAGTCAGAACGCAGTGTGAACTGGGCTTTATATTTATAGCTGATAATAACTTCTGGTTGTTTTGATCACTTTGACCCCTATCTGTCACAAAACACGGGATCCTAGTCTACGTGTGTGAACAGAGTGCTAGTGAATGAGGGGGATCACCACTCTAGTACTTTTTATATACGTACCGAAAGAGCACTCACCCCCAAATCAGTGTGGTCCCTGGTATCACTGTGACGTTCTCCCTCATTTCTGGTTTTTAGTATATTGATGAGGATGGGTCATCAGGGTCCCCACCAATGCAGATATGAAAGTTATGAATATAGAGATGAGAGGTAAGAACACCAGGCGCCCTGCGTGATTCGTTTTCTAATGCAGTCTATACGCCACTTTACCTTTAATTCTGGCAGAACTGTTCTGGGTGCCGGGCACTTCATCTGTGTCCCGGAGCAGAACACAGTTTTGAACCATCAGCATCCTGCTCCACCTCAACCCAGTGCCGCTTCTGGTGAAATAAAAAGGAAGAAGGAATGGTGTTAAATTTTCTGACTTTAGGCTGTGGTTAAAAGTGAGTGGTGCATTATTTTATGGGTGTGACTGCAGCCATGAGAGGGGACCAACAGCTAATGTCCATCATTCTATATGGTGCTACTTACAGATAGGAACTGTTTTTTTTTCAACCCTCCATCTCCTAAAAGTTAGGAAGTATTGATTATGCCATTAGGATCAGCTAGTCTGTGGGGGAACTGAGTTCCAACCTCTGACCTGCTACTGATGACCTATTCTACAATCATCATTAGTCATTAATATAAATAGGCGAAATCCCTTTATTGATATTATGAAAGTGGATGCCTTTGCCTCACAAACAATAGGTGGTTGAAATACAAGTAAACTGTGATGATTGATTGCCACATTCTTGTTTGGCAACTTATGAGTAGAGGCAAATGTTGGGGTTTGGTTGCGCGAACCTGGACATATTGCGGATTGGTGGCAGAACCAGAACACCCCTGGCCAATCATAGCCATCAATTTGGCGTATTGGCTGTTCGGCGCGGCCCCAATACGTCAATCTATCTGGATTGCGCAGGCGAACCTGAATCTGAACATGAACGCTTTAATTACTATTGAGGCACTCAGGTCATGCCATATCACCCGAGCCAGTCACCAACTATCTGCCACTGTGGGTAATAGCAAGACCACTGCAGGGTATAAGGTAAGTCACCACAGTGGCTTCCCAGTGACCTGGCAAAACAACAGTTAAATTTATATGAGAAAAAATATATAAGATTTATCAGAACTATATACACATTCTCCAGAGAAATTCTATGGCCACGGCCACAATTTAGCTTGGTGAACCTAGAGTGAATGTCTCTTTACAACATAAAGTTTTGAGAGAAAAAAACCACTTTCCGTCTCCATGATAACGGCTATCCCGATGGTCCTCGCAGTCTAGGAAAGTAGAGCGGTCGGTTGATCACGCTCGTCGGTCCTCGACTAGGGGCACAAAACCTGTGATGCCTTTAGTTTCCAATGCGGGAGGAGTGAGTGTGACCTGCCACCTCGGCCGGAAGCTGAACGCATCGCAGAGATGACTACAGAGGGTGCCGGGAGGGACCGCAGAGTTCCTGGCAACCAGTGTTTTTTTTACGGTCTCGGACAACCCTTATGACAGATATATTGGTAAATTACCTAATATCCTGCCCCCCACACTTGCAAAAAACATAAGGTAAAGTGGCCAACCCCTTTAAGTAATGAAATTAGAGGTGGCCCTGTTGCGACACAATGTTCACAAGAAAGCCAAATCTTTTTGGAGAAGGTTGCATCATGTTTTCAACAATTTGCTGAGCCACCACATGACCCTATTAAATTTCATGACTAAAGATGAATGTACATATTTGTGGTTGTGTGACTTATGTCATGACCATAGTTTCTGGGTAAGTGCTGACCCATGTATTTGATAGCATGGCCACCAGCGCCCCAGCCCATAGATGTGAAAGTGAAGGAGTGCAATGTGTGTAAGTGGAGAACTCCATTTAGGAACTTTATTTAGGTGAATTAGAAAGCGTCGAATAATTGAGTGTTACATGTTGAGGTAACTGAGCCTGAGCGGTTTCCCGCCCGCCGCCCGGTCACGTGACTCGGGGCCGCGCGCTGCCTGTAAGGTAAATAGAAGAATCAATGAGGCCGCACGGCGTCCATCAGCCGGGTACCGGCAGCCTGTGATTGGCTGAGCGTTGCTATAGAGATGCAGCGTTGCCGGCGTGTGACCAGGCTGCCCGGCCATCTTTTGTGTGTCGGATTGTGTGGAAGCGCTGAGGAGAAGAGGGAGCGGAGGAGCGGGTGAGTGATCCGAGGGGAGGGAATCTTCCCGTCACTGTGTGCCCCAAAATGAAGCCGCGTTTAGCGCGATGCCAGTGTGAACAGGAGACAAGCCGCCATGGCGTCATGATGAAACGTAGGAGACACAAAGGAGGCGGCGGAGCTGGCAGAGGGGGGGATCAGGGCTGGAGAATTACACCACAAAAACTTAGGATCGACACAAGGACGAGCGGCGCTAGAACAAAGGAGGGCGGGGAGCTGCCAGGTATGGATGGGAGGTGGGCACAGGGCAATGCCAGGACAGCATGGGGATGGCTGGGGCATGTTCACACCTAGTGCAAATGCCGCAAAAGAGCAGATGAGATGTACAACACATCATCAACATCACAATCGGCAATGTGCAAATGAGAAAGTCAAAAAGAAGAACTCCAGCGCTGTAATCATCAGTTGTAGGGGGGGGGGGGGGTCTTGTTATTTGCAACATTTTAAGCTTTTTAATTTCTTTGTAAAGAACATATGAATATTATTCAGTGTTTTGCTTTAACCCTTCCAGTTTTTTTTCCCATTTCTGTTTTTCTCCCTCCCCCCCTTCTTAGATTTTTCTGTTTACAAAGACATAAGGTGGGATGGTCAGCACTGTCTTGGGGCACCATTTAATATCCAGTGCCATGAGCTTTTTTTTTTTTTTTTTTAACATCTTTCACAGTGAACTCCAAAGTTAAGCCTCCTGCACACATGTTTTTAGTCCGGGAGCATGTATACAAACTACGGCTGACACGTGGCCCCATTACATTCTTTGGGCATGGTGCGGCGAATGTACTACGAGGCACTGTGCATCAGCGCATAGTGATCGCCTGCACCATGAAGTTTAGGGGATGTCAAATTCCTGCCCATGCAATGGACCTTGTCGGGCAGAGGGGCCCAAGCAACGACACAAGGCCCTTTACTTGGAGTGCGCCAAATGTGCATGTTTATGTGCATGAGGCCTACCCGCAACAAATGCTGCAGATATCTGCCCTGTAAGACGAGGGCTCAGCTTGTGATCACTCTCTATACCACCTTGATGACTAACTGATGTGATTTTACATTGACTGGTTACGAAAGGTTAAAAAAAGTAAATACAGGCGGTCCCCTTCTTAAGAACACCCGACTTACAGGCGACCCATAGTTACAAACGGACCTCTTGATGTTGGTAATTTACTGTACTTTAGCTTTAGGCTACAATAATCAACAATAATAGTTATCACAGGCGTCTGCAATTAAGCTTTATTGTTAATCCTGGTTCTCATGACAATCCAACATTTTTAAAAACCAGTTGTTAGAGACCAAAAAATTCTGTCTGGGGTTCCAATTCTAAAATATACAATTCCGACTTACATACAAATTCAGCATAAGAACAAACTTACAGAACATATCTTGTACGTAACCCTGGGACCGCTTGTAGCCACCGTGGACGTAGTGTAAATCAGCTGATTTAGTTACTGCCCATTACTGTCATGACTGAACTGTGCAGGACTGGGGCGTCACAGTGTCTTTAGCTGCCGCATTTACCCTGGGCCTGAAGAGGTTTTCCAGAAAAGGGGAAAACCACTTAAAAAATAATATGTATTTATCAGACCCTGTTCACACTGTCATCAAGTTTATTATGTTTCATTTCCATCATAGATAGACAGGTTCATCCATGAGACGGAGAACAATAGTATCTGAGGAGCTCTATTGACTTAAAGGGAACGTGTCACCACATTATCACAAATACTGAACGTTAATGGGGCTCTATGGGAATCAAAATGCCGCCCTTCTTATACCTCAAATCCCCATTAAATTAGCCTTCGTTTTATGTTACCTGGCATCAGGGAGGTGCTTCCTGCTTGGCCAGCCCCTCCCATTTACTCCTCTCCATGTCTTATGCCTCCTCACTATTCAGCACTTCATGTCATGTGACCAGGGTGATCTTATCTAAGGTACTTTTCCCACTAAAATTAACAATTTCTACCTTATGTATCTGATCACATCAAATCACAGTAGCCTCCACAGACTTCTGGTTCTCCTCATCCTCCATGGAGGCTGCTGTGATTTCATGTGATCCGATATGTACAAGGGATTGATATGACAAATTTAAGGACCTTAGACGCCGTCATTCTGGTCACATGACATGAATGTAACATGAGGGCACCGTGTAAAACAATTGACACAATATTTCCTATAAGTTAATACAGCTTTGTAGCGGAATATTGGCAGATGGTCTCTGAGTACTAGATCCATACAGCAGCGTGTCCTAGCAGTGAGACCTGTCAATCAGTAACAAGGAGGAAGGGCAGTGCCTGAGATTTGAAGAAACACAGAGCTGTCAGTCAAAATAAGGGGGCATGGTTCACTGGCAGCCTGGGAGAAACCCAAAATCATATTCAGGATAAGAGTCAAGTATACTAATTTGCATATCAGAAAACCGTCTGTAATTAAGGTACCACTGGTGGTTCAGTGTCTGAAATTGCCCAAAACAAATATACAGATCAATTTGGAACTGTAAACAACAGATCTATTCAGACCTGTAGTTGGTTTAGGGTCCCAAATAGATTGACAGGTCACATTTAAAATTGGGGTATGTATTTTATATAGCATTTATGTAAATTACTGCCACATGGGGCACCATTTTTCATGTCAAAGTTGATGCAGTATTCCACGGAGGTTGTGAACAAAGCCTTAATTTCTCTAGTAGTACAAATGGCGGGTTGGTCTTCTTTTTCCTTCGGTGCCGTTAGACCTAGTTCACACCTAAAAGTCCATTGAATCTAAATAATTTTAAATTTTGATGAACAAATAAGGAGGATCTCAATATTCCCACAGGATCCAAGGTGGCAAAAATCTTGTGATATGTTTAGGAATTTGGTTTGAAATAACGTTAGAATACAGAAAATGTTATTGTTAATCTTGTCGGTTAAATTTATATATTTGTTTTCTTTGTTTCTAACTTAAAGGGGAGCAAAAGTATTGGTATATACCTGAACAGAACCCCAAGCCATGGTGAAGATTTTTGTGGGTGGTGTATCACCATCTGCTTCCCCCGAAGAACTAAAGAAGCTCTTTGAGAGGTACGGCCAGGTAAATGAGTGTGATATCCTCAAAAATTATGCCTTTGTTCATATGGAACGTGAGCAAGATGCCCATCGTGCCATTGGTGAGCTGCATAAGCAAGAATTTTATGGTTCTCATCTCACTGTGGAATATGCAACATCAAAGATACGGAACGCCACCAAAATATACGTGGGCAACGTGTCTAGCAGAGCTACGACGTCACAAGTAAAAGAGCTGTTTGAAAAGTTTGGCAAAGTGGTAGAGTGTGATATCGTCAAAAATTACGCTTTTGTACACATGGCCAAAGAGAGGGAAGCCATGGATGCCATCTTGCACCTTAATGACACTCCCCTGGAAGACCAGAAGATTTTCGTCACCCTGTCTAAGAGTAACAATGCTCCAAAGAACTCCAAACTGTCTTCTGCAACTGTGGTGGCAGCTTCATCTGCGGCCCCCCCTCCACCCCCACCACCACCACCGGCTTATTATTTCCACCGGGGACGCATACCACCACCCCCAGCGACTTTTTCCCCATTCCCACCTCGTTCATGGTATGAGAGGGAGTACTATGAGAGGTACACATATGACTTCTACGACAGAAGCGGGCTCGGTGCTCGGGCTACATATGACAGAACCCTGACTCCAGCCGCCGTGGTGGCTGCGGCAGCTGCAACCCTGCCCACTGCCCCCGTAGCAGCCGCTCCTCCAGCACCAACATCAATCAATGCAACCTTGGCTCCTGCAGCATACAGGGACAGAAGTCCTGTAGGGAGAAGAACAGCAGCAGCCGCCGCAGTCATGGCACAATATACAGATCCATACGGTGCATCTCAAGCCTACAGCCAGAGCTACAGCCAAGCCTACGCATCTGCATTCTCCCAGTATAGTCTGGGAGCAGCAGGTTACAGTCCCGCCGAGTACTACGAGAAATATGCTAACGGGTATGCAGGCCAGTACAGCCAAACTTACTAAGCCACACCAATCCACCCCACACCTTCTTTTCCCAGTCTGCTTCTTCCTTTACCCCCAACAGAATGAGAGAAGTCTATAACCAATGGGATATTATCCTGTGTCTGCGCATAAGAAAGGGGCGCAGCAAGTGGGGAAATGGTTCATATAGTGTTTTAACGATAAATCAATTTTACTAGTTTCTGTACTCCACAGGTTAGAGAAACTAAAATAGTAGCATGTTTCTCCAGAATAAGGACCTATCAATTATCAAGCAGTAGTGACGTGTGTGTATATATATATATATATATATATATATATATATATGTATATATTTGTTGTGTGTCTTTGTATTAGGTATACAAGTTTAGGAAGGATTAGGAACCAGGGCACATGGGAAATGCTAATTAGGTATTACATATGATTTATTAAGCTTGGTATTAACAAGCCCCGAGGAACAGATGAGAGATTTGGTTCACGCAACCAGAGTTCCATATTTATAGAGTGCGCTGCTCATAAATTAATGAGTCGGGGTCTAATATTTCAGATTGTATAGAGCTAATATTAGCACATTATAAATTTCGGGCTTATTTTTATATAAGACACAAGAATGTAAAAAAAAAAGTAAAACACACATTTTGAGTCTTTGATATGTTTCAGCTACTTAAAGAGTAATGATGGAAAATGTCTAGTTATCCACAAATAGGAGGAATCAGATCCTATAATGACATATAGAGTATAGTAATCATCAGTATGGCATCAGGCCACAACATATATAATATATGTGACATGAAAATAGTGAAGTTTTAGTCATCCAGGTCATGGTGTAGGAGTATTAAGCCAACATCGACTGGACTAACAACCTATTTCCAAAGGCCTATGCTAGTTATAGAGCGGGGGCCTCCAATCTTATACCCTCCCAAAGTATACAGCCACTAGGTATCGAGTCCTCCACATTGGCAGACTTGGTTCATCTGTCTAATACCATGCTTCATTACAGAAACTGGGATGAATGAGGGCATGTTGTATACTACACACTGTGAGACATTTCAGTGAGCAGCATTATACGGTAGCATTGTAATGCAATTCAATGGTTGAGCTCTGCCCCTGTAGGCAAAATTGCAGGATTATAAATCAACCCATTTTGTCTGGCTGTGGTATCCATTAGGGTAAATTCTGCAACTAGTACACAACATGTGAATATCCCCTGATATGACCCACCAACTTGCATCATTTCATTCTGCGTGAATTTAAAGGGGATACCTACCAATCCCCATTACAACCCCTTAAAAAGCTTAGTGGACGTGTGTATACACCGCATTGTAAGCTGCAGGATGCCGTTCACTAGCCAAACTACAGTTTCCTGCCTTTTTTTCTTTACTACGGAACAATTTTCTAAACTGATTTATTCAGCAAAAATCAATAAAGGATTAACCATGTAATTACCTGATGATCTGGGTCTGTAACAATAAGAACCGCTCTTTATGACCCAAGTGCAAAAAGACCCTTCATTTTTCTTTTTTTATGAAATAAGACTGACCCTTATTAATAGAATAGCTGAGAAGTCTCCCCTGATACTAAACAACACTTTAGTCTAGTGGATTTTGGGGTTATTACTGCTAAAAAAAAAAAAAAAAGACTGTTACTTATTTTTCAGAATTGTAAAATATATAAAAAAAAAAATAGCCAAATAATATAAATGCACTGAAGCACTCGGCAGGGTAAAGTGGTCCTCAGTCAGTAGGCGAATACTTCATCCTGTGAGGAAGATACTTGAAACCCTCTAATCTCCATTAATTCCAATGTTATCTGATCTCCCTGTAGGTCATAGTAATGGATGAGAAGAGTCTTAGGCGGACAGTATAGAAACGACTTTCTGGGTCTTCATTGAGCGCATTGATCCAATTGATGTCGCATTTGTCTTCGTTGTAGGAATTCTTTCTTTTCTTAGCATGAGCGTCTTCTGGCTTTAGAATCTACAAACCATTTACATGTTTGATTGCGATTAGGTTGACGCTGCTTTTACACATATGTTTTTTGCTGCAGGACCTGCACTTCGGTTTTTAACCGTAATCTGCTTTACAATTTTGGTTTTGGCCTAAAAATTTACAATAAATTCCACCATTACCCATTAGGAGAAATCAATTTGGTAATACGGTAGTACTGTTTTTTTCCCAAAATTGGAATATCAATGATTCCATCAGCCTGAATAAGATATAGAGATATCATAGGTTATGTAATTTATACATATATTCTCTGGCAAAATCTTGGGGCCTGTTTTTCATGGAACTCATTATGGAGGTGCCTCAGTTGTTCCTCTTGGAAATCTACAAGTCACTATAAATCAATGTGGCATGTCGCTGCATACTAGGATGTGCATATACATTCTCAGAAGGAATAACAGAGGACTAAATTCCATGAGAAGATTCTTCAGATATTTACTTATATCAAAGTGAAAGCCTCCAGGTTCTCCGGGAATAATTCTAGGATTGCTACTAAATGTATTATAGATTATAAAGGGGTTTTACAGGAATTAAATTTAGTGTCCTATAGGCATCCAGTTACTGGCCAGACATGGGATTTATGGCTGCAGTTACAGCTTGCAGCCACTATATAGAACAGTGGTTAACCTGGGCCAAAAACACATGAATGTTGCAAGAGGTGGATCAGATATTAATGGCCACTTAAATTAATTCATGGACAACCCCTTTAAGTTCTTCATCCACATTAATAGTTCAGGAATAACTCTCATGATTTACAGAAATATTCCATTTTGGAGTCTGTCAGAGCCTAAGAGGCAGATGCACAGGACCATTAAAAATGCTGTGTGACTCCTGTTTGTTTTTACAGATGACACACAATTGCACTAAATGCAATACTTATTATTAGAGATGAGCAGACTGCATTTGCCTTTGGGTTCGGCCACACGACCTGGACATATTTACGAATTGGCGGGCAAACAGCCAATTCGTCAAATTGATGCCCCTAATAACTATCCATGGCTATTGCCCAGGGGCGTCCAATTCGGCGATATGTCCAGGTCGCGGGGCCGGACACAAATATTGGGTTTGCTCAGCTTCACTTATAATGGATTCAGGCAGATATCCGTTATTTTAAGGAAAGCAGTGTACGTCCTGATCAGAACCTTTTAGTGGATCACTGACAAAACTATATATTTTATGAGGATTCCTTAAAAGAAAACATTGTCAACCGATGCAAAACAAACGTTAGCTTCTGATTTTTGCAATGTTCATACGCTGGTAGCCTAAGGTTCCAGTTCTTTATTTATTTACGTCATAGACGGAAGAGGTTCCTGCCTTTTGTAAAATTCTGATGTGTCCTTACAAGTATTGAATTGACAAAACACTCTGAAGCTATAAAGCGGTTGTCCAACCCAAAAATTAAATAAAACACGAAGAATTTTCTAAAGTTCTAGAACAAGTCATGCAGATCATACCGATCTACTGCCGCATTGGGATCATCTTGGCTGGACAACCCCTTTAATTTGATTGTTTCTTTATCCGGAGGCCTCACTTACGCAGCTATAAGTGCAGTAGGTCTCTAGACATTAATGGTAGAAGCACATAGCACTCGCTACTTACTAAACAAGTTTCTGAATGTACAATCTACATACGGACAATTGTCGCTATAGTAGTCTATAAAGAGCATGCCAGCGGAGCGCACTATTTGCTCGCACAACAGTGTAAACTATAGTGGAACTATATTCCATTTTACAATGATATGACCTATTTTGATGCATCAGCACGACTTATTTCCTAGTTTGTGATATGTTCCAATCTACTGGTTGTTATAATATATAGATATCTAGTGTCGCATAAAATATGTACAAAGACGTGTAAGTCATATTAGCTTACTCAGAAACAAAACAAAAAAAAATATGATGATTTTATGTGTAGGAAACAGAATGCACATATATATTAAAGAATAACTATATAAAAATAGGGCAGATGTATTTATTAATGTCACTGTTTTGATGTGTTACATTGCCAGTTTTTTTCCGCTGAGTTGTTATATGAGTGAATAGATGTCTTCAGGGTAAAATTTCAGTCCAGATACAGGAATGCATTATTATTACTATGTAGTTTGTATAGTCCATGTGCTGCCATAAAACGCCAACCCCCCACTCCCTATTGTTTCATTTCAAGAGGCCGTTTGATAGGATACATTACCTAATGTCATGGCGGATGGACAGTAGTAAAGGAGACATCTTCTCTTATATTAGCCTGAAAAGCAGTATATAATTCATTGGTCATTCATCATGTTTTATTGCAGTGTAGGTCACCTGACAAAGCCTCACTAGTCTAGATATCATGTCTGTAAAAAAAAAACGGAACATATGCATTTCACGGACCAACCACAGTGAAGAGGATGGGACTCTGTGCATCATCCAATGTGCTGTGGTTGGTCTGTGAAATCCAACCAGCTCATGGTCCGTTTTTTCACACACTGACTACGACTGTAAAATGGACTTGCATGGCAGAATCTAGAAGTGATTGCTTAAAGTTGTAAAGAAGCAGAAAGTCTTTGGTAACTTTCTTCCACACCTGCTTGCAAGTTGTATCTGATATTGTAGCTCCATTCCTTACTCTAGAGCTGATCTACAATGCCACGCATGGTGCCCTATTTTCCTAATGTGGGTAAACTTTTTTTTTAAAAAGAAACCCGTCATCTCATTTATACTGTCAAAACTGAAAAGAAAGCATACGATTCTGAAAGGTTTCCTCATGGCTTTAGACCAGCGTAGCAATGATGAAAGGAGTTCCTGCTTCCCCACTGAACAGCAGAGCCAATGATTACAGTTTGGGAGTGCTGTTTTGCAGGGAAGCAGGGACTCCTTACATCGTATATATCACTATGATGCTCAGAGTCCCATGCTCTAGACTCTCTGAGAAGTCCAGGTGGCGCACAGTTTGTGATTCATGGACCAACTATGGCTGTGGGCGTAAAAAGAAGTGTAACCTGGTGAGATGAGTTACACCATCCTCACAGTATTGGGTATGACCGGTCATTCAGGCTGGGTGGTTAACCATGGATTTATCTCATTCGGGGCTTATTTAAAAAAAAAAAAATAATAATAATTCTCTGTATTGAAGAACTCTGCTGCTTAGGGTTGGGGAAGCACAAACCTGAGGTTCAGTATAAAAGGGTTAAACTTTTGATATATTTCTTGTCCCCCAGATAGGTAAAAACATGCTGACGCATTAGGGTCGAACACTGAGACCCCCACAGTCATGAGAATGGGGGTCCTGTCACCTTAAAAGGTTAGGTATGTGCCATGCTGCTCCTTCCTGGAGAAAAGTGTTGTAAATGGCCACAGCTGAAAGTCTCCTATACAGAGCATGGAGTGGTAGGTCCTTTAATTCAGATGGGGAAACAAAACCGGACCCCTATTCTAGTGATAAGTTTGGGTCACTTGTTGGCTCATGTTAACTCCTATCCTAAGAATTAAAGATGACATAAAACTTTGGGCCATTTAAGATATATATCGAAAAGGAGTTCATCCATGTTCACTTGTGTTTTGCAAAAAATCTGTTAAATTCTAGGCAGTATTAATGTATAATAATCAGAGCAGGTTGCCCCTATAGGCGATATTACTGATACTTCAATGTATACCCTGCATGCCCTATTTGTCTAACATCTTTTCTATGAAGTTATTGTCTCATTTGCAAAAATTTCCGGACTAACGGACGCTTCCATCGTTGTTTGCCGAAAAAAAAAAAAATAGTTTGCTTCCCCCCCTCCGTCTTTCCTCGCCCTTATTTCTCCCTTGCCTTTCAACAATGGTTTTCCATATTTCACAAGACTCTGACGATAAAGATGCAATAAAACATAATTCGGAAGGACACCACACAGTGCTTTTCCTCTCCCGTGACGCTGCCTTGTATGAATATGACATTGCATCCGGTCTCTGTCGAACTTTCTGCACCGTTTCTCCTATAACTGGTTTTCCTCCCGTTCCTTTTTGCCTGTCAATGTGGAAAACAAAAGGCCATTCATTCTTACTCCAGAAATCGCATTGTCCAGTTCCCTACACAATGGTTGCCATTTATAGCTAATCTTCTTCTACAAAATTATACTAGTAATAGTATACCGTGTGCACAGCCCGGTGTGTAACATACGAGAGCGGAGTGAAAATTTCCTATAGTTACCAATCAGAATCCATCTTCTTATACGAGTTGCAAGATAACAGAAGTGGTCTGATCGGTTGGCTGTGGTTTTCACTTCTAGTATATATTTTATACATCAAATACAATCTAAATTTAGGTTAACCTCCACTAAAGGGGTTTTCTAGACTGTAATTTTTTTCTGTATTTTGGCATAAAAATTTTTAAAAAGCAACCAAATGTAATTTTGGGAACTGGTTAGACACCCTTTTGAAGGAAAATTCCCTTCTGGACAACCATTTAAGAAGGTTGAACAAAATGATATGATCCAAATTTATAGGTGTCAGTGTCATGAGAATTGGGATGTCCAGAAAATGGCTGCCTCCATCATGTGTATGGACAAGACTCGCTTCCAAATCTACCAATGTGTTCACACAGGGCACACAGTACTAGAGACTGTTAGAAACTGGGCCGGATCAACTTAAAATTAACACTTCTATTCTGAAAAACAAAAAAAAAAGATTTTTTTACCTCAGAATAGTTTGGTATTTTTTCACTCTCACCCAGATTTTAGATAATATATACAGTACTGTATTTCCATCATAAATATCGGTAATGCAATATATATATATATAAATGAAACGATGGGATTAAGAATGAATGGACCTTTATGAAATAACTTGGTCGTTGAATATCCTATGTTGAAGTTGAAGTGAAATGTGACAAATTGCTTTGTAATTAAATAGTTGAGTCGTGTACTGAACCGTGTTTGAGGATTCCGTGTCGCTCCTCACCCACACCCTTCCGCTCTTATTCCGCCTCGTCCACGCTTTCTCCGCTTGAAAAGATGGATGCAACAACCTACACCTTTGTCTTCTTTTGCAGACAAATCTCGAAACTTTTAAACCCCTTTGTCCCCCAAAAAATCATGGTTGAATGCGTGAAATAGACAGCAGATAAAGTTGGGTTCTAACAAGAGGGGGAAAGAGAGTTTGTGGGAGTCGCTGAAAGGTGAGTAAACAGGCCACTAAATCATTGAATTATCTGTATGATTGTATTATCACAGGTACAATGAATTGTATGACTATACCTTACAACAAAATCATCACTAATGGCTTTGCCATGCTGCCAGCTGTAAGGCCACATTCACACCCTGCGTTTAGAATTGCGTTTAGAAACACTATTCATGCAGAGTGAGGAGCTTGTTGTGATCGCAGATGTGTTTGGACCCTTTCATTCAGGAACAAGTAACATGTGTTTTGCATTTACAGATGTGTTTTAGTCCCTTCTTACCCTGAGGTTCCTGAATTGAGTTTCTAAACGCAATTCACACGGTGTGCGAACATGGCCTCTGGCCAGCTGCACTCCTCCATTACACTACAACTATAATAGTATAAAACATTTTTTACATTTTATATACAACTTGTGATGCAGATTTTGTTCAATCATGGCCTGTCTAGATTTTGCACCGGATTTGAACGTCAGAAAAAACCTCACCAAATTTTGGCAGTTTCCTTTTTGATATGGATCTTTATGTAGTTTCATCACATTCACATTATGTGCAGCTGGCCTAACAGTCACACTAGGTAGATTTGTTGTAGAAATATCCGTGGCTGAAAATCTGGATAAATGGTCCGGGAAGGCTGCCTTGCAGGCATGTAGAGACTTGCAGCCACTTATGCACCACTGGGGGATTCTGGGAAATATGCAAATATGTTCTCCAGAATGGGACAAGGAAAACAATGCCTCTTGACTATCTTGCAATGCAGCCCCCTTAAAAATTTTGCAGGAGGACTGGGGTGGACATTGAAGGGAACACTGTCTGGTCCCTCAGACAGTGACATGGCAGCTCCTCTCCAGCAACTTCCTGTCGGCCTGGCGGTTCCACATATCTCCTGATACAGCGCTGGGATATAGGGACGTTGGGTCCCTATAGGGTAGGGTAGCTGGAAGTTGCCGGAGCAGAGATGCTTTGCCCCTGTTTGTTTACAACAGACCGCGGTGTGGGACACTGGAAGTAAAGGTTTATTTTTTAGTAGGCCCCCTTACTAAATTTTTCTAATAGTCGACCAACATCAAGCAAGACTTTTTTGGAAAGTAGATAAATGGTACAGCCACAGATATGTCTCCAATAAGTCTATATCCTGGTGATACTACATAAAACATAATTGTTTACAGTGCGGTGACAGATTTCACTTGGCACATTAGCGGTGTTGGTATGATGCATCATATGAAGCACATTATAGCACATTAATGTGTCCAAAGAAAACAGTAGATAGTGCTTGGTCATGGATGAAGTTTTTATCCAGGACTACACCTACTGTAAAGGCTCAGAGGTTTAGGCCATCAGCCTGAAGGGCTTTACATTATAGTAGACCATAAACCGCAATAGCTAAGATGACCTTGGTCATCATGCAATCAGTGTACTAGGGCTCTATACAACACGATGCGTTGCGTTGCGTTTTTGACCCATTCCACTGGCTTCAGCCTTGATCGCATGCTGAGGTTACATTGTGTTTCCACTGCTTCTGCTAAAACGCAATGTAACCTTCGCATGTAATCAAGGCTGAAGCGTGAAAAACGCACGCGACGCAACGCATCGTGTGAATGCGCCTTGAGGGTGCGTCCACACGTTCAGTTTTTAAGATGCTGTTTTTGAAGCCAAAAGCAGGTGTGGATGATAAGGGGGGGGGGGGGGCAAAGATGCTCTATTGGATTGAGATCTGGTGACTGTGGAGGCCATTTAAGTACAGTGACCTCATTGTCATGTTCAAGAAACCAGTCTGAGATGATTCCAGCTTTATGACATGGCGCATTATCCTGCTGAAAGTAGCCATCAGATGTTGGGTACATTGTGCTCATAAAGGGATGGACATGGTCAGCAACAATACTGATCAGCCAATCACTGGCGGCAACTCAGTGCATTAGGCATGTAGACATGGTCAAGACATCTCCTGCAGTTCAAACCGAGCATCAGTATGGGGAAGAAAGGTGATTTGAGTGCCTTTGAAGTGCATGGTTGTTGGTGCCAAAGGCTGGTCTGAGTATTTCAGAAACTGCTGATCTACTGGGATTTTCACGCACACCATCTCTAGGGTTTACAGAGAATGTTCCGAAAAGAAAAGCATCCAGTGAGCGGCAGTTCTGTGGGCGGAATGCCTTGTTGATGCCAGAGGTCGAGGAGAATGGGCAGACGGTTCGAGCTAATAGAAAGGCACCAGTGACTCAAATCGCCACCCATTACAACCCAAGGTGGTCAGAAGGCTGATTAGAAATTAAGTGTTAACGAGCAGTTGGACAGGTGTACCTAATAAAGTGGCCGGTGAGTGTATATTGTAAGTTCTCCACCACTTTCTTGATATATAAAGTGAAGTCTCCTGTCTTTTGCCTTATCAGCCAGAGATACTTGACCATAAAATGGCTGCAGATGGAGGGTCATGTGGTCTCTATCTGTCCATGAGCAATTACCCTGCCATGATGCTCCATCTGCTGCCATTTTATGGACAGGAATCTCTGGCTGATGAAGTAAAATACAGAGCTTCACTTCACATATCAAGAAAGCGAGCATAACTATAAAGGAAACCTACCATTTAGAATGGTAGGGGTAAGCTGTGAGTACGCCCAGCTCAGGTGAGCTGGTGCCGGTACTTACTTTCGTTAGTTTATAAACGCGGTATGTTTTTAACACTTTTTAACTTTAGAGCAGAAGACGCTTCGGCGCTGCGCGCGACCATGCGCGCGCAACATCTTCGCTATTTCCTATGGAGGCGCGCGCACGATCGTGCGCACGCAGCGCCGAAGCGTCTTCTCTCTAAAGTTTAAAAGTGTTAAAACCGCGATACCCGCGGTTTATAACACTAACGAAAGTAAGTACCGGCACCGCATCACCCTGAGCTGGTGCTCGGTACGTACAGCTTACCCCTGCCATTCTAGTGGTAGGTTTCCTTTAAAAGGGGGCTGTATGAAAAGCCAAAAAAAAAAAAACCTTGGAGGCTGGGAGGGGTCTGCTTTTAAAAAATAAGCATTTAGTTATCTTTGTAGTCCCTCATGGGGTCCCGCGCTGCTCCCGTTATCGACTAGGGGCACAAAACCTGTGATGCCTTTAGTTTCCAATGCGGGAGGAGTGAGTGTGACCTGCCACCTCGGCCGGAAGCTGAACGCATCGCAGAGATGACTACAGAGGGTGCCGGGAGGGACCGCAGAGTTCCTGGCCACCAAAGTGTTTTTTTTACGGTCTCAGACAACCCTTATGACAAATATATTGGTAAATTACCTAATATCCTGCCCCCCACACTTGCAAAAAACATAAGGTAAAGTGGCCAACCCCTTTAAGTAATGAAATTAGAGGTGGCCCTTTGCGACACAATGTTCACAAGAAAGCCAAATCTTTTGGAGAAGGTTGCATCATGTTTTCAACAATTTGCTGAGCCACCACATGACCCTATTTATTTCATGACTAAGATGAATGTACATTTGGTGATTGTGTGACTATGTCATGACCATAGTTTCTGGGTAAGTGCTGACCCATGTATTTGATAGCATGGCCACCAGCGCCCCAGCCCATGATGTGAAAGTGAAGGAGTGCATGTGTGTAGTGGAGAACTCCATTTAGGAACTTATTTAGTGAATTAGAAGCGTCGAATAATTGAGTGTTACATGTTGAGGTAACTGAGCCTGACGGTTTCCCGCCGCCGCCCGTCCGTGACTCGGGGCCGCGCGCTGCCTGTAAGGTAAATAGAAAATCAATGAGGCCGCACGGCGTCCATCAGCCGGGTACCGGCAGCCTGTGATTGGCTGAGCGTTGCTATAGAGATGCAGCGTTGCCGGCGTGTGACCAGGCTGCCCGGCCATCTTTTGTGTGTCGGATTGTGTGGAAGCGCTGAGGAGAAGAGGGACGGAGGAGCGGGTGAGTGATCGAGGGGAGGGAATCTTCCCGTCACTGGTGCCCCAAAATGAAGCCGTGTTTAGCGCGATGCCAGTGTGAACAGGAGACAAGCCGCCATGCGTCATGATGAAACGTAGGAGACACAAAGGAGGCGGCGGAGCTGGCGAGGGGGGGATCAGTGGCGAATTACAACAAAAAACTTAGGATCGACACAAGGACGAGCGGCGCTAGAACAAAGGAGGGCGGGAGCTTCCAGGTATGGATGGAGGTGGGCACAGGGCAGTGCCAGGACAGCATGGGGATGGCTGGGGCATGTTCACACTAGTGCAAATGCCGCAAAAGAGCAGATGAGATGTACAACACATCATCAACATCACAATCGGAATGTGCAAATGAGAAAGTCAAAAAGAAGAACTCCAGCGCTGTACTCATCAGTTGTAGGGGGGGGGGGGGTCTTGTTATTTGCAACAATTTAATGCTTTTAATTTCTTGTAAAAGAATTATGAATCTATTCAGTGTTTTTGCTTAACCCTTCCGTTTTTTTTTCCCCCATTTCTGTTTTTTCTCCCCTCCCCCCCCCCCCCCTCCTTCTTAGATTTTTCTGTTTACAAACATAGGTGGGATGGCAGCACTGTCTTGGGCACCATTTATATCCAGTGCCAGTTCATGAGCTTTTTTTTTTTTTTTTAACATCTTTCACAGTGAACTCCAAAGTTAAGCCTCCTGCACACATGTTTTTAGTCCGGGAGCATGTCTACAAACTACGGCTGACACATGGCCCCATTACATTCTTTGGGCATGGTGCAGCGCATGTACTACAAGGCACTGTGCATCAGCGCATAGTGATCGCCTGCACCATGAAGTTTAGGGGATGTCAAATTCCTGCCCTGCAATGACCTTGGTCGGCAGATGGGCCCAAGCAACGACACAAGGCCCTTTACTTGGAGTGCGTCAAATGTGCATGTTTATGCGCATGAGGCCTACCCGCAACAAATGCTGCAGATATCTGCCCTGTAAGAAGAGGGCTCAGCTTGTGATCACTCTCATACCACTTGATGACTAACTGATGTGATTTTACGTTGACTGGTTACGAAAGGTTAAAAAAAGTAAATACAGGCGGTCCTTCTTAAGAACACCCACTTACGGCGACCCATAGTTAAAAACGGACCTCTGTACTTTAGCCTTAGGCTACAATAAACGCTATAACAGTTATCACGGTGTCGTAATTAAGCTTTATTGTAATCCTGGTTCTCATGACAATCCAACATTTTTAAAAAACCGTTGTTAGAGACCAAAAATTCTGTCTGGGGTTCCAATTATAAAATATACAATCGACTTACATACAAATTCAGCATAAGAACAAACTTACAGAACATATCTTGTACTAACCCGGGACCGCTTGTAGCCGCTGCGGACGTAGTGTAAATCATCTGATTTAGTTACTGCCCATTACTGTCATGACGAACTGTGCAGGATGGGGGCGGCTGTCTACAGTGTCTTTAACTGCCGCATTACCCTGGGCCTGAAGAGGTTTTCCAGGAAAGGGGAAAACCACTTAAAAAATAATATGTATTTACAGACCCTGTCACACTGTCATCAAGTTTATTATGTTTCATTTCCATCATAGATAGACAGGTTCATCCATGAGACGGAGAACATAGTATCTGAGGAGCTCTATTGACTTAAAGGGAACGTGTCACCCATTATCACAAATACTGAACATTAATGGGGCTCTTTGGGAATCAAAATGCCGCCCTTCTTATACCTCAATCCCCATTAAATTAGCCTTCGTTTTATGTTACCTGGCATCAGGAGGTGCTTCCTGCTTGGCCAGCCCCTCCATTTACTCCTCTCCATGTCTTATGCCTCCTCACTATTCAGCACTTCATGTCATGTGACCAGGGTGATCTACTAGGTACTTTTCCCACTAAAATTACAATTTCTACCTTTGTATCTGATCACATCAAATCACAGTAGCCTCCACGGACTTCTGGTTCTCTCATCCTCCATGGAGGCTGCTGTGATTTCATGTGATCCGATATGTACAAGGGATTGATATGACAAATTTAAGGACCTTAGACGCCATCATTCTGGTCACATGACATGAATGTAACATGAGGGCACCGTGTAAAACAATTGACACATATTTCCTATAAGTTAATACAGCTTTGTAGCGGAATAGGCAGATGGTCTCTGAGTACTAGATCCATACAGCAGCGTGTCCTAGCAGTGAGACCTGTCAATCAGTAACAAGGAGGAAGGGCAGTGCTGAGATTGTGAAGAAACACAGAGCTGTCAGTCAAAATAAGGGGGCATGGTTCACTGGCAGCCTGGGAGAAACCCAAAATCATATCCAGGATAAGAGTCAAGTATACTAATTTGCATATCAGAAAACCGTCTGTAATTAAGGTACCACTGGTGGTTCAGTGTCTGAATTGCCCAAAACAAATATACAGATCAATTGGAACTGTAAACAACAGATCTATTCAGACATGTAGTTGGTTTAGGGTCCCAAATAGATTGACAGGTCACATTTAAAATTGGGGTATGTATTTATATGGTATTTATGTAAATTACTGCCCATGGGGCACCATTTTTCATGTCAAAGTTGATGCAGTATTCCACGGAGGTTGTGAACAAGCCTAATTTCTCTAGTATACAAATGGCGGGTTGTCTTCTTTTCCTACGGTGCCGTTAGACCTAGTTCACACCTAAAAGTCCATTGAATCTAAATAATTTTAAATTTTGATGAACAAATAAGGAGGATCTCAATATTCCCACAGGATCCAGGTGGCAAAAATCTGTGATATGTTTAGGAATTTGGTTTGAAAATGTTTGAATACAGAAAATGTTATTGTTAATCTTGTCGGTTAAATTTATATATTTGTTTTCTTTGTTTCTAACTTAAAGGGGACAAAAGTATTGGTATATACCTGATACAGAACCCCAAGCCTGGTGAAGATTTTTGTGGGTGGTGTATCACCATCTGCTTCCCGAAGAACTAAAGAAGCTCTTTGAGAGGTACGGCCAGGTAAATGAGTGTGATATCCTCAAAATTATGCCTTTGTTCATATGGACGTGAGCAAGATGCCCATCTGCCATTGGTGAGCTGCATAGCAGAATTTTATGGTTCTCATCTCACTGTGGAATATGCCAACATCAAAGATACGGACGCCACCAAAATAACGTGGGCAACGTGTTCTAGCAGAGCTACGACGTCACAAGTAAAAGAGCTGTTTGAAAATTTGGCAAAGTGGTAGAGTGTGATATCGTCAAAAATTACGCTTTTGTACACATGGCCAAAGAGAGGAAGCCATGGATGCCATCTTGCACCTTATGACACTCCCTGGAAGACCAGAAGATTTTCGTCACCCTGTCTAAGATAACAATGCTCCAAAGAACTCCAAACTGTCTTCTGCACACTGGTGGTGGCAGCTCATCTCTGCGGCCCCCCCTCCACCTCCCCCACCACCACCGGCTTATTATTTCCACCGGGACGAGCCTATACACCACCCCCAGCGACTTTTCCCCATTCCCGCCTCGTTCTGGTATGAGAGGGAGTACTATGAAGGTACACATGACTTCTCAGGACGACAGAAGCGGGCTCGTGCTCGGGCTACATTGACAGAACCCTGGATCCAGCCGCTGTGGTGGCTGCGCAGCTGCAACCCTGCCCATTCCCCGTAGGCAGCCGCTCTCCAGCACCAACATCAATCAATGCAACCTTGGCTCCTGCAGCATACAGACAGATCCTGTAGGGAGAATAACAGCAGCAGCCGCCGCAGTCATGGCCAATATACAGATCCATCTTTGCATCTCAAGCTACAGCCAGAGCTACAGCCAAGCCTACGCATCTGCATTCTCCAGTATAGTCTGGGAGCAGCAGGTTACAGTCCCGCGAGTACTACAGAAATATGCTACGGGTATGCAGGCCAGTACAGCCAAACTACTAAGCCACACCACCCCCACACCTTCTTTTCCCAGTTGCTTCTTCCTTTACCCCAACAGAATGAGAGAAGTCTATCACCAATGGGATATTATCTGTGTCTGCGCATAAGAAAGGGGCCAGCAAGTGGGGAAATGGCTCATATAGTGTTTTAACGATAAATCAATTTTACTAGTTTCTGTACTCCCAGGTTAGAGAAACTAAAATAGTAGCATGTTTCTCCAGAAATAGGACCTATCAAATATCAAAGCATATGACGTGTGTGTATATATATATATATATTATATAATAATTATAATATATAATATATTTGTTGTGTGTCTTGTATTAGGTATACAAGTTTCGGAAGGATTAGAACCCAGGGCACATGGGAATGCTAATTAGGTTATTACTATGATTTATTAAGCTTGGTATTAACAAGCCCGAGGAACAGATGAGAGATTTGGTTCACGCTACCAGAGTTCCATATTTGTAGAGTGCGTCTGCTCATAAATATGAGTCGGAGTCTAATATTTCAGATTGTATAGAGCTAATATTAGCACATTATAAATTTCGGGCTTACTTTTATAAGACACAAGATGTAAGAAACAAGGTAAAACACACATTTTGAGTCTTTGATATGTCTAGCTACTTAAAGAGTAATGATGGAAAATTTCTGTTATCCACAAATAGGAGGAATCAGATCGTATAATGACATATAGAGTATGGTAATCATCAGTATGGCATCAGGCCACAAACATATGTAATATATGTGACATGAAAATAGTGAAGTTTAGTCATCCAGGTCATGGTGTAGGAGTATAAGCCACATCGACTGACTGACAACCTTTTTCCAAAGGCCTATGCTAGTTATAGAGAGGGGGCCTCCAATCTTATACCCTCCCAAAGTTACACGCCCTAGTATCGAGTCCTCCACATGGCAGACTTGGTTCATCTGTCTACATACCATGCTTCATTACAGAAACTGGATGAATGAGGGCATTTTGTATCTACACACTGTAGACATTTCAGTGAGCAGCATTATACGGTAGCATTGTAATCAATTCAATGGTTGAGCTCTGCCCCTTAGGCAAATTGCAGGATTATAAATCAACCCATTTTGTCTGGCTGTGTATCCATTAGGGTAAATTCTGCAACTAGTACACAACATTTGAATATCCCCTGATATGACCCACCAACTTGCATCATTTCATTCTGCGTGAATTTAAGAGGGGATACCTACCATCCCATTACAACCCCTTAAAAAGCTTATTGGACGTGTGTATACACCGCATTGTAAGCTGCAGGATGCCGTTCACTAGCCAACTACAGTTTCCTGCCTTTTTTCTTTGACTACGGAACAATTTTCTAACCTGATTTATTCGCAAAATCAATAAAGGATTACCATGTAATTACCTGATGATCTGGGTCTGTAACACAATAAGAACCTCTCTTTAGACCAAGTTGCAAAAAGACCCTTCATTTTTCTTTTTTATGAATAAGACTACCCTTATTAATAGAATAGCTGAGAAGTCTCCCTGATACTAAACACACTTAGTCTAGTGGATTTTGGGGTTATTACTGCTAAAAAAAAAAAAAAAGACTGTTACTTATTTTCAGAATTGTAAAATATATAAAAAAAAAATAAAGCCAAATAATATAAATGCACTGAAGCACTCGGCAGTGGTAAAGTGGTCCTCAGTCAGTAGGCGAATACTTCATCCTGTGAGGAAGATACTTGAAACCCTCTAATCTCCATTAATTCCAATGTTATTTGATCTCCCTGTAGGTCTAGTAATGGATAGAAGAGTCTAGGCGGACAGTATAGAAACGACTTTCTGGTCTATTGAGCGCATTGATCCAATTGATGTCGCATTTGTCTTCGTTGTAGGAATTCTTCTTTTCTTAGCATGAGCTTCTTCTGGCTTTAGAATCTACAAACCATTTACATGTTGATTGCGATTAGGTTGACGCTGCTTTTACACAATATGTTTTTTTGCTGCAGGACCTGCACTTCGGTTTTTAACCGTAATCTGCTTTACAATTTTGGTTTTGGCCTAAAAATTTACAATAAATTCCACCATTACCCATTAGGGAGAAATCAATTTGGTAATACGGTAGTACTGTTTTTTCCCAAAATGGAATACAATGATTCCATCAGCCTGAATAAGATATAGAGATATCATAGGTTATGTAATTTATAATATTCTCTGGCAAAATCTTGGCCTGTTTTTCATGGAACTCATTATGGAGGTGCCTCAGTGGTTCCTCTTGGAAATCTACAAGTCACTATAAATAATTGCATGTCGCGCATCACTAGGATGTGCATTATACTCTCAGAGGAATAAGAGAGTGACTAAATTCACATGCAAGATTCTCAGATTTAACTTGATATCAAAGTGAAAGCCTCCAGGTTCTCCGGAAATAATTCTAGGATTGCTACTAAATGTATTATAGTTATAAGGGGTGTTACAGGAACATTAAATTTAGTGGCCTATCAGGCATCCAGTACTGCCAGACATGGATTAATGGCTGCAGTTACAGCTTGAGCCACTATATAGAACATGGTAACTGGCCAAAACAGCATGAATGTTGCAAGAGGGGATCAGATATAATGGCACTTAAATTAATTCATGACAACACCTTTAAGTCTTCATCCACATTAATAGTTTTCAGGATAATCTCATGATTACAGAAATATTCCATTTTGGAGTCTGGCGAGCTAAGACAGATCACAGGACCATTAAAAATGCTGTGTGACTCCTGTTTGTTTTTACAGATGACACCACAATTGCACTAAATGCAATACTTATTTTAAGAGATGAGCAGACTGCATTTGCCTTTGGGTTCGGCCACACGACCTGGACATATTTACGATTGGCGTGGCAAACACCAATTCGTCAAATGATGCCCAATAACTATCCATGGCTATTGCCCAGGGGCGTCACATTCGGAGATATTGTCCAGTAGCGGGGCCGGACACAAATATTGGTGTTTCGTTGCTCAGCTTCACTATAATGGATTCGGCAGATATCCGTTAGTTTAAGAAAGAGTGTACGTCATGATCAAACACTTTAGTGGATCACTGACACAAACTATATATTTTTTTTTTTGTTAATGAGTTCCTAAACAGAAACAGTTGTCCAACCGATGCAAAACAAACGTTAGCTTTGAATTTTTGCAATGTTCATACGCTGGTAGCCGAAGTTCCAGTTCTTTATTTATTTACGTCATAGACGGAAGGAGGCCTGCCGTTTGTACAAATTCTGATGTGTCCTTACTATTGGATTTGAAATGACAAAACACTCTGAAGTCGATAAAGACGGTTGTTCCCAACCCAAAAATTAAATAAAACACGAAGAATTTTCTAAAGGTCTAGAACAAGTCATGCAGATCATACGATACTGCCGCATTGGGATCATCTTGGCTGGACAACCCTTTGAATTTTGATTGTTTCTTTATCACGAGGCCCTCACTTACGCAGCTATAGTGCAGTAGGTCTCTAGACATTAAGGTAGAGCACATAGCCTCGCTACTTACTAAAGCAAGTTTCTGATGTACAATCTATCACGGAAATTGTCGCTATGTAGTCTACTAAAGAGCATGCCAGCGGAGCGCCACTATTGCTCGCAAACAGTGTAAACTATAGTGGAACTATATTCCATTTTACATGATATGACTATTTTGATGCATCGCACGAATTATTTCCTAGTTTGTGATATGTTCCAATTACTGGGTTTTTGTTATAATATATAGATATCTATGTAGGCTAACAAATAGTACAAAGACGTGTAAGTCCTATGAGACTTACTGAAACATAACAAAAAAAAAAATATGATGATTTTATGTGTGGAAACGAATGCACATATAAGATGTAACAGAACTACTATATAAATGAGGGAGATGTATTTATTAAGTGTCACTGTTTTGATGTGTTACATTGCCAGTTTTTTTCCGCTGAGTTGTTATTATGAGTAATAGAGTCTTCATGGGTCAAAATTTCAGTCAGATACGGAACTGCATTATTATTACAGTGTAGTGTAAGTCCATGTGCTGCCATAAACGCCAAACCCCGCCACTCCAATTGTTTTCATTTCAAGAGGCCTTTTGATAGGATACATTACCTAATGTCATGGCGGATGGACAGTAGTAAGGAGACACTCTTCTTTAATTAGCCTGAAAAAGCAGTATATAATTCATGGTCATCATCATGTTTTATCTGCAGTGTAGGTCACCTGACCAAAGCCTCATATTCTAGATTCAGGTCTGTAAAAAAAAAACTGAAACATATTGCAGTTTCAGGACAACCACAGTGAAAGAAGGAGGGGACCTGTGCATAGCCAATGGCTTGTGTTGGTCTGGGAAATACACCAGTGTCCGTTTTTTCCCACACTGACTACGTACTGTTAAAATGACTTGATGGCAAATCTAGAAAGTGATTCTTAAGTTGTAAAAGAAGCAAAAGTCTTTTGGTACCTCTTCTTCCACACCCTGCTGGCAAGTTGTATCTGATTGATTGTAGCTCCATTTCCTTACTCTAGAGCTGATCACAATGCCACTCCTGGTGCCTATTTTCCTAATGTGGGTTAAACTTTTTTTTTAAAAGAGCAACCCGTTCATCTCATTTATACTGTCAAAATGAAAGAAAGCTTACAGATCTGAAAGGTTTCCTCATGGCTTTAGACCAGCGTAGCAACTGATGAGGAGTTTCCTGCTTCCCACGAAAGCTCAGAGCCATGAATTACGTTTTGAGTGCTGTTTTGCAGTGTAAGCGGACTCCTTACATCGTATATATCACTATGATGCTCAGAGTCCCATTGCTCTAGACTCTCTGTAGATCCAGGTGCGTCACAGTTTGATCTCATGGACCAACTATGGCTCGTGGTGCCCGTAAAAAGAAGTGTAACCTGGTGAGATGAGAGTCACACCATCCTCACAAGTATGGGTATGAACGGTCATGTCATGCTGGTGGTTAAACATGGATTTTATCTCATCGGGCTTATTTAAAAAAAAAAATAATAATAATTCTCGTATTGGAATAACTCTGCTGCTTAGGGTTGGGGAAGCACAACCTGAGTTCTTATAAAAGGTTAAACTTTTGATATATTTTCCTTGTCCCCCATAGATAAAACATCTGATTGGTTGATGTCGAACACTGAGACCCCCAGTCATGAGAATGGTGGTCTGTCACCTAAAGGGTTTAAGATGTTCCCTCGCGGCTCCTTTCTGAGAAAAGTGTTGTAATGGCCACAGCTGAAAGTTCTGATGTACAGGCATGGAGTGGTAGTTGTCCTTTTAATTCAGGTGGGAAACACAGGACCCATTAGTGATAAGTTTTGGGTCATTGTGGATCATGTTAACTCCTAATCCTAAGAATTAAGATAACAAAACGTTTTGGGCCCGTTTTTAAGCTTTAAGATATATATCGAAAAGGAGTTCATCCTGTTCCTGTGTTGTTTTGCAAAAAACTGTTAAATTCTAGGCCAGTAGTATAATGTATATAATCAGAGCAGGTTTGCCCCTATAGGCGATATTTACGGATACTTCAATGTTATACCCTGCATGCCCTATTGTGTCTAACTCTTTACTATGAAGTTAGTATTTCATTTGCAAAAATTTCCGGATAACGGTTGCTTCCACGTTGTTGCCGAAAAAAAAATAGTTGGCTCCCCCCTCCGTCTTTCCTACACCCTTATTTCTCCCTTTGCCTTTCAACAACGGTTTTCATATTTCACAAACTCTGACGATAAAGATGCATAAAACATACTTCGAGAGGACACCACACAGTGCTTTCCTCTCCCGTGACCTCTGTATGAATATGACATTGCATCCGGTCTCTGTCGAACTTTCTGACACTTTCTCCTATAAACTGTTTTTCCTCCCGTTCCTTTTTGCCTGTAAAGTGGAAAACAAAGGCCATTCATTTTCTTACTCGAAATCGCATTGTCCAGTTCCCTACACAATGTGTTGCCATTTCATAACTATCTCTTCTACAAAATTATACTGGTAATTAGTATGTCCTTGTGCACAGCCGTGTTAACATACAAGAGCGAGTGAAAATTACCCAGTTGTACAATCAGATCCATCTTCTTATAAGAGTGGCAAGATAACGAAGTGTCTGATGGTGGCTGTGGTTTCACTTCTAGTATATATTTTTACGTCAAATACAATCTAATTTAGGTTAACCTCCACTAAAGGTTTGTCTAGAATAATTTTTTTCGTATTTTGGCATAAAATTTTAAAAAGTCAACCAAATGTAATTTAGGGGATGGGAACTGGTTAGACCCCTTTTAAGGAAATTCCCTTCTGGGACAAACCCTTTAAAGGTTGACAAAATGAATGGATCCAATTTTATAGGTGTCAGTGTCATGAGACATTGGGGATGTCACAGAAAATGGCTGCCTCTCATGTGTGATGGACAGAGACTCGATTCAAATTACCAATGTGTTCACACAGGGCACACGGTACTAGAGACTGTTAGAACTGGGCCGGACAATTAATTAAACACTTCTATCTGAAAGACTGGCGGGGATGTGTCGCAATGGGCCGGGCTTTCATGCGACACAAATCAGGGGTCGGTCCCCTCTGATGATCCGAGGATCGGAATAACAAGCGGGATTTCACAATTCAATTTGTGTCACAAGTTCATGCACTTATAATACACGGGAGGAAAATGGTGAACTCCAGCGGACCTGTATCGGGGAAGCGACACATGTAGGAATACGGCGAACGATCTTCATGAATCGCGGCAGAGGCCATTCCGGCGGACATTCCAGTAGGGGATCGCGCAGGGACCGGGTAAGCAAATGTGCCCCATTGTTGGCCCTTCCACGTACAGTGATTAAATCCACTGGCGGGCGACTTTACAGCACAAGTGTAACTGAATGTACTAATATAAGAGGTCACATAAGTAGTCGAGGTCACATTGGTTTTCATGGAGGAAAAAAAAATCTAAAATTACAACTGGAATCACTATATGGTACTTTACCCTCTGTGCTCCAGAGTTTTGATGTTGAATCCCAGAGTCGGTGAAATCGTGTTGATATTTCACCGTTGAATTTCTTCAGGATCGTGTTTTACCAGCATTATCTAGAACTCTAATATGGGGTTAAGGAGAAGGATGGAAGGAATGCGGACTAAGACTGTAACACCGAGAAAAGTAATGACACAGATTAGCCCTTTAAATATTCTTTACTTTTATATAAATCAGAAATCTGATCCATTTTTAGGAAATGGCGTAGCATTGCATCCATGCGTTGACCCTCACATTTTTATCTACTATTCGTGGCGAATTTTGTGAGCCCATCAGTCAAATGTGTTTTGGCGGCAGAAATAATAGCATGAGCCAGAAGCAGTTGGTCGTGTAAGGGCCTCATTTCATGTTTATACTAAATACCTTCAGAAGCAGTCCGGAGTGTGGAGTAGCCTCTGTGACTCAGGGGCTTAGACTACGGACTTCGGGACACGGCCCACGCTAGGTAAGCCAGCAGAGGACAAGGAGACTTCTGCACACTAACGTGGTATGGACATGCAGGGGGTGCTGGTCCTCCGGGGCTCCTCAGGTTTGGAGTAGTCATAGCCCCAGAAGTTCACAGAGGCTAATCACACCCAGAGTAGCCTCTGCAATAGTTAACATAAACGTGAAATAAAGTTTAAAAACAGATAGGATACATTTTAAAATTAAAAAAAAAGTATTAGGGAAGGCATATTAGGGGAATCTACTGCCAGGAAATAGATGCCTGACAGTAAGTTTCCTTAATGGTTTGTCCAAACCCTGATTGTAATAGGAACGAGGGACTTGTAGGATAATGTGGTAAGTAAAGTCAGCCAGTTTTTTATTTAAGACATTACAAATCCGCTGACAACTCTCCACCTATAAATCGACCATCTAATCCATCATGATAAACCAGGGACTCTACTCATAGGTCCAGGCACCGTGACGTGGTAATCTTTTTCTTTATGTTATCCATGGCCTCCTTCCTTCTAAAATCACCTTAATAATTATGCTAATATGTCTGAAAAACTAGTGGGGGGGTTCCAGAGCCCCTCTTGCTGCACATTCAGTTTGCAAGGAGCACTTCCCCTCCCACTGTGTGATGAACGGGAGTGCCAAGCAGGTGCAGAGGGGGAGAAGGAAAAGTGTAACAGCCTGTGAATCTGCAGCACGGGGGGTTGGGAATCGCACCCAGTAGCCTTTCTGGCTTATTAGCATAAAGTTGATCTTAGAAGGAAGGAGGCGTGGATAACAAATATAAGAAGTTACCATAGTCACAGGTCTGATATATGACTAGTGCCCTGGTATTCCATGCTGATTTTGATAATAGATTCCCTTTAAAGGGGATGACCCAGAATTTAAACTATAAACAGGACAAGAGAAAAAAAGGTGTCATGGCAAGGCTCTGAACCCAGTAGAATGGGAAGAGATGTCGAGGCGGACTGGTATTGATAGCTGAGCAGTGCAGGCTGATCTCTCCCCAGTCCTGAGAGATGAATAGAGCGATAGAGGGGAGGTTTAAGAAGTGTCTGAGAGCAAAACTGTTATAGTGCCTTGGTAACCAATCAAAGCTCAGCTTTCATTTTCCCACAGCAGCTTATAAAATGAAAGCTGAGCGATGATTGGTGTTTTGAGCAATAGAACCGTTTTGACACTTGGTGATAAATCTGGTGACCTGTGCTCGCGGAGCCCCCAGCTTCACGATCAGGGCTCCCCACTCACCCATTATCACCCGACACGTGAAGAGGGGATAGGGTGTCTCTCCCCTGATGCTGCACACATCTCAATTCATTTAGTAGTCACCCGCTCCCATAGGATACAGCAAGCAGCCGGACCTCCCGCTCCTTCTGCTTATCTCTTCAGGATGGTCAGCAGCCCATGTTGCCAAAAGATGGATATCCTGACAGTCGTGCGAGAAATAAAACAACCAATCACATGCAGACCGACGAGCACGGATCAACCGACCGCTCTACTTCCTAGAATGCGAGGACCAATCGGATAGCCGTTATCATGGAGACGGAAAGTGTTTTTTTCTCAATAACTTTATGTGTAAGAGACATTTCACTCTAGGTTTCACCAAGTAAAATTGTGGCCGTGGCCATAGAATTTTCTGTAGAATTGTATAGTTCTGATAAATCTTATATATTTTTCTCATATAAATTTAACTGTTTGTTTTGCAGGTCACTGGGAACCACTGGGTGACTTACCTATACCCTGCAGGTGTTCTTGCTATTACCCACAGTGGCAGATAGTTGGTGACTGGCTCGGAGATATGGCATGACCTGAGTGCTCAATAGTAATTAAAGCGGTCATGTTCAGTTTCAGGTTCGCCTGCGCAATAGATAGATTGACGTATTGGCGGGCAGCGACAGACCCAATACGCCAAATTGTGGCTATGATTGGCCAGGGGTGTTCTGGTTCTGCCACCAATCCGCAATATGTCCAGGTTCGCGCAACCAAACCCAACATTTGCCTCTACTCATAAGTTGCCATAACAAGAATGTGGCAATAATCATCAAGTTACTTGTATTTCAACCACCTTATTGTATTTGTGAGGCAAAGGCATCCCATTTCATAATATCAAATAAAGGGATTTCGCCTATTTATATTAATGACTAATGATGATTGTAGAATAGGTCATCCGTAGCAGGTCAGAGGTTGGAACTCAGTTCCCCCACAGACTAGCTGATCCTAATGGCATAATCAATACTCCTAACTTTTAGGAGATGGAGGGTTGAAAAAAAAACAGTTCATCTGAAGTAGCTACCAATAGAATGATGGACATTAGCGTGTGTTCCACTCTCATGGCCTGCAGTACACCATAACATAATGCACCACTCACTTTTACACCCACCAGCCCATCAAGAGTAAAATTTAACACCATTCCTTCTTCCTTTTTTTCACCAGAAGCGGCACTGGGTTGATGGTGGAGCAGGAGTGCTGATGGTTCAAAACTGTGTTCTGTCCGAGGACACAGATGAAGTGCCCGCACCCGAAACAGTTCTGCCAGAATTAAAGGTAAAGTGGAGTAAGACTGCATTAGAAAACGAATCAAGCAGGGCGCCTGGTGTTCTTACCATCTCATCTCATAATTCATAACTTTCATATCTGCATTGGTGGGGACCCTATGACCCATCCTCATCAATTACTAAAAACCAGAAATGAGGAGAACGTCACAGTGATACCCAGGGACCACACTGATTGGGGGTGAGTGCTCTTTCGGTACGTATATAAAAGAACTAGAGTGGTGATCCCCCTCATTCACTAGCACTCTGTTCACACAGTAGACTTTGGATCCCTGTTTTTGTGACAGATAGGGGTCAAAGTGATCAAACAACAACAGAAGTTATTTATCAGCTATAAATATAAAGCCCAGTTCACCACTTGCGTTTGATTCCATTATTATCTTCCTTCACTAAGAGATAATAACAGAAGTCTAACGGATCCATTGAAATTTGTATTGATTTCAATAGACCTGAAAAAGACTTTGGCTTCGGTGAGTGGTGTGTCTGTACACTCCGTTAGGAATCATAAAGGCAATATAAATAAATGGACCTTTAACCCATCCGTTTTATTGGTGAAGATAATAATGGAGGTCCGCACACAGGTTTGAAATGGGCCTTACATGGATGATAACCCTTTAAAGGTGATGATGCAGTTTTTGTGGAGGGACGTTTATATACCAATTACCTGGTAAAATTGGGGGTTGTCTTGTTATGAAAGTTGGTTTTGTTCCTCACCACAAGCGGATGGGGCCAAGCGTGTAACTAAAGAGGTGCAGAGGGTGCAGTCACCCCGGACCTAGGAGCCTTAGACACTATAAAGTGTCTCGAAAAGAATAGATTATAAATAATACATTATCGTTTGGGGCCTGGTTCAGATTCCATCAAGGGCCAACAGACAAGTTATGTCTCCGCTGCGGAAACCCTAATATTTAGGGTAAGTGTGCGCTAAACCCTAAAGTGGTCAACCTATTACATCACTGGGTGTCCATGCAGCCATAGAATAAAGCAGGGCTACTTGATGACTTAGCAAAAAATAAAGGTTCTCTTTATTTAAAGGCGTTGCCCCAAAATCTTTGTTATTCCATATCCACGGAATCGCCGGTTCAATGAGTATGAATACCTCTGACCAGGTGCTCCATCATTTGTGAGAACAGGATCCGACACTTACGAACCACAGGGGTCTGTCTCGTAATAGGTGGCGAACAACTCACATTGTTATAACCTATCCTTATAAGGATGAAATCTGGCCCAAACTCTTTAAAGGGGTTGGTCACTTTACCATGTAATGTAATGTGTGTGTAAGTGACGAAGAGCAGGATATTAGGTAATTTACATACATCACACATATATACATACACTCAACGGCCACTTTATTAGGTACCATGCTAGTAACGGGTTGGACCTCTTTTGCCTTCGAACTGCTCAATTCTTCGTGGATAGATTGAACAAGGTGCTGGAAGCATTCCTCAGAGATTTTGGTCCATATTGACATGATGGCATCACACAGTGCCGAAGATTTGTCGGCTGCCAATCCATGATGTGAATCTCCGTTCCACCACATCCCAAAGATGCTCATGGATTGAGATCTGGTGACTGTGGAGGCCATTTGAGTACAGTGACCTCATTGTCCATGTTCAAAACCAGTCTGAGATGATTCCAGCTTTATGACATGGCGCATTATCCTGCTGAAATAGCCATCAGATGTTGGGTACATTGTGCTCATAAGGGAGACATGGTCAGCAACAATAACTCAGGTAGGCTGATGCTCAATGGTACCAAGGGGCCCAAAGAGTGCCAAGGAAATATTCCCCACACCATGACACCACCACCACCAGCCTGAAATTGAACAAGGCAGGATGGATCATGCTTTCATGTTGTTGACGCCAAATTCTGACCCTACCATTCGAATGTCGCAGCAGAAATCGAGACTCATCAGACCAGGCAACGTTTCCCAATCTTCTTCTGTCCAACTTCAAGAGATTGTGCAAATTGTAGCCTCAGTTTCCTGTTCTTAGCTGAAAGGAGTGGCACCGGTGTGGTCTTCTGGCTGTAGCCCATCTGCCTCAAAGTCGAGTACTGTGCGTTCAGAGATGCTCTTCTGCCTACTTGGTTGTAATGGGTGGCGATTTGAGTCACTGTTGCCTTTCTATTAGCTCGAACCAGTCTGCCCATTCTCCTCTGACCTCTGGATCAACAAGGCATTTCCGCCCACAGAACTGCCGCTACTGGATGCTTTTCTTTTTCGGAACATTCTCTGAAACCTAGAGATGGTTGTGCGTGTGAAAATCCCAGTAGATCAGCAGTTTCTGAAATACTCAGACAGCCTTCTGGCACCAACAACATGCCACTTTCAAAGGCACTCAAATCACCTTTCTTCCCCATACTGATTCGGTTTGAACTGCAGGAGATTGTCTGACCAGTGTACATGCCTAATGCACTGAGTTGCCGCCATGTGATTGGCTGATTAGAAATTAAGTGTTAACGAGCAGTTGGACAGGTGTACCTATAAAAGTGGCCGGTGAGTGTATATTGTAAGTTCTCCACCACTTTCTTGATATATAAAGTGAAGTCTCTGTCTTTTGCTTATCAGCCAGAGATATTAACATAAAAGGGCGCAGATGGAGGGTCATGTGGTCTCTATCTGTCCATGAGCAATTACCCTGCCATGATGCTCCATCTGCTGCCATTTTATGGACAGGAATCTCTGGCTGATGAAGTAAAATACAAGAGGCTTCACTTCACATATCAAGAAAGCGGAGCATAACTATTAAAGGAAACCTACCATTTAGAATGGTAGGGGTAGGCTGTGAGTACCGAGCACCAGCTCAGGGTGAGCTGGTGCCGGTACTTACTTTTGTTAGTGTTATAAACCGCGATACCGCGGTTTATAACACTTTTTAAACTTTAGAGCAGAAGGACGCTCGGCGCTGCTTGCGGCACGATCGTGCGCACGCAGCGCCGAAGCGTCTTCTGCTCTAAAGTTTAAAAAGTGTTAAAACCGCGATACCGCGGTTTATAACACTAACGAAAGTAAGTACCGGCACCAGCTCACCCTGAGCTGGTGCTCGGTACGTACAGCTTACCCCTGCCATTCTAAGTGGTAGGTTTCCTTTAAAAGGGGGCTGTATGTGCTGTATGAAAAGCCAAAAAAAAAACCTTGGAGGCTGGGGGTCTGCTTTAAAAATAAGCATTTAGTTATCTTTGTGGTCCCTCTGGGTCCCGCGCTGCTCCGTTAACGACTAGGGGCACAAAACTCTGATGCCTTTAGTTTCCAATGCGGGGAGGAGTGAGTGTGACCTGCCACCTCGGCCGGAAGCTGAACGCACGCAGAGATGACTACAGAGGGTGCCGGGAGGGACCGCAGAGTTCCTGGCACCCAAAGTGTTTTTTTTACGGTCTCAGACAACCTTTAGACAAATATATTGGTAAATTACCTAATATCCTGCCCCCCACACTTGCAAAAAACATAGTATAAAGTGGCCAACCCTTTAAGTAATGAAATTAGAGGTGGCCCTGTGCGACACAATGTTCACAAGAAAGCCAAATCTTTTTGGAGAAGGTTGCATCATGTTTTCAACAATTTGCTGAGCCACCACATGACCCTATTTAATTTCATGACTAAGATGAATGTACATATTTGTGGTTGTGTGACTTATGTCATGACCATAGTTTCTGGGTAAGTGCTGACCCATTTATTTGATAGCATGGCCACCAGCGCCCCAGCCCATAGATGTGAAAGTGAAGGAGTGCAATGTGTGTAGTGGAGAACTCCATTTAGGAACTTATTTAGGTGAATTAGAAGCGTCGAATAATTGAGTGTTACATTTGGAGGTAACTGAGCCTGAGGCGTTTCCGCCGCGCCGCCCGGCACGTGACTCGGGCCCGCGCTGCCTGTAAGGTAAATAGAAGAATCAGAGGCCGCACGGCGTCCATCAGCCTGGTTACCGGCAGCCTGTGATTGGCTGAGCGTTGCATAGAGATGCCGCGTTGCCGGCGTGTGACCAGGCTGCCGCGGCCATCTTTTGTGTGTCGGATTGTGTGGAAGCGCTGAGGAGAAGAGGGAGCGGAGGAGCGGGTGAGTGAGAGGGAGGGAATCTTCCCGTCACGTGTGCCCCAAAATGAAGCGCGTGTTTGCGCGATGCCAGTGTGAACAGGAGACAAGCCGCCATGGCGTCATGATGAAACGTAGGAGACACAAAGGAGGCGGCGGAGCTGGCGAGGGGGGGATCAGGGTGGAGATATACACCACAAAAAACTAGGATCGACACAAGACGAGCGGCGCTAGAACAAAGGAGGGCGGGGGGCTGCCAGGTATGGATGAGGTGGGCACAGGGCAATGCCAGGACAGCATGGGGATGCTGGGGCATGTTCACACCTAGTGCAAATGCCGCAAAAGAGCAGATGAGATGACAACACATCATCAACATCACAATCGGAATGTGCAATGAGAAAGTCAAAAAGAAGAACTCCAGCGCTGTACTCATCAGTTGTAGGGGGGGGGGGGTCTTGTTATTTGCAACAATTTTAATGCTTTTTAATTTCTGTAAAAGAACATATGAATATCTATTCAGTGTTTTTGCTTTAACCCTTCCAGTTTTTTTCATTTCTGTTTTTCTCCTCCCCCCCATCCCTCCTTTATATTTTCTGTTTACAAGACATAAGGTGGGTTGGTCAGCACGGTCTGGGGCACCATTTAATATCCAGTGCATGAGCTTTTTTTTTTTTTTTAACATCTTTCACAGTGAACTCCAAAGTTAAGCCTCCTGCACACATGTTTTTAGTCCGGAGCATTTACAAACTACGGCTGACACGTGCCCCATTACATTCTTTGGGCATGTGCAGCGCGATGTACTACAAGGCACTGTGCATCAGCGCATAGTGATCGCCTGCACCATGAAGTTTAGGGGATGTCAAATTCCTGCCATGCAAGGACCTTGTCGGGCAGATGGGCCCAAGCAACGACACAAGGCCCTCTTACTTGGAGTGCGTCAAATGTGCATGTTTATGCCATGAGGCCTACCCGCAACAAATGCTGCAGATATCTGCCCTGTAAGAGAGGGCTCAGCTTGTGATCACTCTCTATACACCTTGATGACAACTGATGTGATTTTACGTTGACTGGTTACGAAAGGTTAAAAAAAGTAAATACAGGCGGTCCTTCTTAAGAACACCCGACTTACAGCGACCCATAGTTACAAAACGGACTCTGACTGTACTTTAGCCTTAGGCTAACAATAAACAGCTATAACAGTTATCACGCGTTCGATTAAGCTTTATTGTTAATCCTGGTTCTCATGACAATCCAACATTTTTAAAAAACCAGTTTTAGAGACCAAAAAACTGTCTGGGGTTCCAATTAAATATACAATTCGCGACTTACATACAAATTCAGCTATAAGAACAACTTACAGAACAATCTTGTACGTAACCCTGGGACCGCTTGTAGCCACGGACGTAGTGTAAATCACTGATTTAGTTACTGCCCACTGTCATGACTGAACTGTGCAGGACTGGGGCGCACAGTGTGTCTTTAACTGCCGCATTTCCCGGGCCTGAAGAGGTTTTCCAGGAAAAGGAAAACCACTTAAAAAATAATATGTATTTATCAGACCCTGTCACATTCACAAGTTTATTATGTTTCATTTCATCATAGATAGACAGGTTCATCCATGAGACGGAGAACATAGTACGAGGAGCTCTATTGACTTAAAGGGAACGTGTCACCACATTATCACAAATCTGAACTTAATGGGGCTCTTTGGGAATCAAAATGCCGCCCTTCTATACCTCAAATCCCATTAAATTAGCCTTCGTTTTATGTTACCTGGCATCAGGAGGTGCTTCCTGCTTGGCCAGCCCCTCCATTTACTCCTCTCCATGTCTTATGCCTCCTCACTATTCAGCACTTCATGTCATGTGACCAGGGTGATCTATTCAGGTACTTTTCCCCTAAATTACAATTTCTACCTTTGTATCTGATCACATCAAATCACAGTAGACTCCACGACTTCTGGTCTCTCATCCTCCATGGAGGCTGCTGTGATTTCATGTGATCCGATATGTACAAGGGATTGATATGACAAATTTAAGACCTTAGACGCCATCATTCTGGTCACATGACATGAATGTAACATGAGGGCACCGTGTAAAACATTGACACATATTTCCTATAAGTTATACAGCTTTGTAGCGGAATATGGCAGATGGTCTCTGAGTACTAGTATCCATACAGCAGCGTGTCCTAGCAGTGAGACCTGTCAATCAGTAACAAGGAGGAAGGGCAGTCCTGAGATTTGAAGAAACACAGAGCTGTCAGTCAAAATAAGGGGGCATGGTTCACTGCGAGCCTGGAGAAACCCAAAATCATATCCAGGATAAGAGTCAAGTATACAATTTGCATATGACAGAAACCGTCTGTAATTAAGGTACCACTGGTGGTCAGTGTCTGAAATTGCCCAAAACAAATATACAATAATAATTGGAACTGTAAACAACAGATCTATTCAGACATGTAGTTGGTTTAGGGTCCCAAATAGATTGACAGGTCACATTTAAAATTGGGTATGTATTTATATGGTATTTATGTAAATTACTGCCACATGGGGCACCATTTTTCATGTCAAAGTTGATGCAGTATTCCACGGAGGTTGTGAACAAAGCCTTAATTTCTCTAGTAGTACAAATGGCGGGTTGTCTTCTTTTCTACGGTGCCGTTAGACCTAGTTCACACCTAAAGTCCATTGAATCTAAATAATTTTAAATTTTGATGAACAAATAAGGAGGATCTCAATTTCCCACAGGATCCAAGGTGGCAAAAATCTGTGATATGTTTAGGAATTTGGTTTGAAATTAAGTTAGAATCGAGAAAATGTTATTGTTAATCTTGTCGGTTAAATTTATATATTTGTTTTCTTTGTTTCTAACTTAAAGGGGAAAAAGTATTGGTATATACCTGATACACGAACCCCAAGCGGCGGTGAAGATTTTTGTGGTGGTGTATCACCATCTGCTTCCCGAAGAACTAAAGAAGCTCTTTGAGAGGTACGGCCAGGTAAATGAGTGTGATATCCTCAAAATTATGCCTTTGTTCATATGGACGTGAGGCAAGATGCCCATCGTGCCATTGGTGAGCTGCATAAGCAGAGAATTTTAGGTTCTCATCTCACTGTGGAATATGCACACTCAAAGATACGGAACGCCACCAAAATATACGTTGGCAACGTGTTCTAGCAGAGCTACGACGTCACAAGTTAAAAGAGCTGTTTGAAAAGTTTGGCAAAGTGGTAGATGTGATTCGTCAAACAATTAGCTTTTGTACACATGGCAAAAGAGAGGAAGCCATGGATGCCATCTTGCACCTTAATGACACTCCCACTGGAAGACCAGAAGATTTTCGTCACCTGTCTAAGATAACAATGCTCCAAAGAACTCCAACTGTCTTCTGCAACTGTGGTGGCAGCTTCATTCTGCGGCCCCCCTCCACCTCCCCACCACCACCGCGCTTATTATTTCCACGGGGGGGACGCATACCACCCCCCAAGCGACTTTTTCCCCATTCCCCCTCGTTCATGGTATGAGAGGGAGTACTATGAGAGGTACACATGACTTCTCGACAGAAGCGGGCTCGGTGCTCGGCTACTAATGACAGAACCTGATCCAGCCGCTGTGGTGGCTGGCAGCTGCAACGCTGCCCTTCCCCTGCCCCTAGGCAGCCGCTCTCCAGCACCAACTCAATCAATGCAACCTTGGCTCCTGCAGCATACAGGACAGAACGCGTAGGGAGTAAGACGCAGCAGCGCCGACGTGCGCTTTGACCTGCGTTTTCATTGCGTTTGAAACGCATATACAACAGCTGAGGAGAGGTGATTTGCCTAATTACATCACTGTAAACATTTCCGTTTACAAAACGCATCGTAAACGCGATGTTAACGCATGCGTTAACGTATGCGTTTTGTTAACGCATGCGTTAACATTGCGTTTACAAACGTAAACGGTAATGTGATTAGGCAAATTACCTCACATCAGCTGTTGTATATGCGTTTCAAACGCAATGAAAACGCAACCAAAACGCAACCCTGAGGGTTCACACATCGACCCTGAGGCTGTGTTCACACGTTGCGTTGCGGCACTTTTTTTTTACGGATTCCAAAGGCTTGAACTGTGGTCACATGCTGAGGTTACATCGCGTTTCAGCAAAAGTAGTGGAAACCTTAGAATGTGATCATGGCCGAAGCCTTTAGAATGCGCCATAAACGTGACGCAACACATCGTGTGAACGCGCCCTGAGGCTGCGTCACACGTTCAGTTTTTTTTTCTCATGCAGTTTTTGATGTCCAAACCAGATGTGGAGGAGGACCATATAGTCAACCTATTACCAGGGTACTAGATGTGATTGCTTTGATAGCTTTTATATACCAAGTATTTGTAGAATTACACAAGAGGTTTTTTTTTTGTATTTCCAGTCAGATTAGATTTGAGGGGATCTAAGCAATGTACCTTACACAGCCGAAATGTCATCTACACATTGAAAAAAAAATCTTTTTTTTTTTAAATTACAACCTAAAACTAAACTACAACAAGACAAGTATATTTATTTACTTTCAGCCAGCCTACGTGTAGAAGAGGAAACTTCTGCCGATCTTCACACTAGAAGACTCCCAGTAAGTAAATGTTTAGAAGATTTAAAGGGGGTTTCCAGGGAATGGAAAATATAAAAAGTTTATTTCACATTATCTGGCTCCCTGCCAAAAGTGTGTGGCGAGTCCCTGGGGAGGGGGCAGCTGCAGCAGCCTGTTTCTCAGTCCTCTCCTCCATACCATCCTCCTCCCTCCCCTGCTCAATGCACATGACAGGAAGAGGGGATGGGCATAGGGATCCAGATGAGTGTGGAGGAGAGGAAGAATGTATGAGGAGACCGAGACACAGGCACACAGGTTGCTGCAGCTATTTTGTGAGCTTCCTTTTAAGGCTTTCACTGTGTGCACCAAATGACACCTCTAATTCATTCTGCGGGTTGGTATGATCATGAAGGTACCAAATTTACATAGTTACAAAAACCTAATAAGACCTGTTTAAAAATTTAAAATTTTTGTTTGAAAAAAACGTCTTAGTTTTACCATATTCTGATAGTTCGATTGTTGTATTGACTTGTCATATTTTGCTGGGCGATTTTGCCGACATTTTCATTGCTAGCATATTGGGGATTGTACAACTTTTTATTCAAAATTTTATGTGTTGCGAAATGGCAAGAAGGTGGCGTTTCAGGCATTTTGCAGTGATTTTCCCTAATGGGGTTCACTGCCAGGAATAACCATTTTTATGTTTTCAAATCGAGAATAGCAGAAACGGTAGGCGTGCAATGAGGCCGGGCATATATTCTCTCCAAATGGGTTTATTATAAATAAAAGGATAGGTCACAGATCATCACAACGCGTTTCGGGGGAACTGAGGTCCCCTTTTTCAAGTGAAAAAATTCTGGTGTGGGCGGCGTTTTTGTATTGTGCTCTCATCTCAAGGTTTTGAAGCTCTGTGTCCGAACTTGGCCATCTTGTGTAGACCAGGACACATGAGGTACATGATCCAGGCCTCAGCTGGAGACCAGGTTTGGCGTGTTAAAAAAAAAGCGCATGTGTGCGTGAAAAAAATGCAAGTCTGAAAAGACCAATTGGTTACAATGGGTCAGAGTGCAATGCAAGTTCTGCACGTCAAAAGCATGCGCAGAAAGCGCGCGTGAAAAACGCAAGCGTGAAAGGGGCCTAATATTCTGCTGCTCAGGTCCCAACTGATCTCCCAACTCAGGTTGAACACACAGAAAACACCTCTTATTGCCATTATTAACTGCAGTAGCGACTCCCTAAGGGTGAAGACACACATTGCGTTTTTGGGCCGTTTTTACTAAGTGCGTTTTCAGATTGTTAAAAAACGCATCCGTTTTTTGTCCGGTTTTCATTGCGCAATTTCGGAAAAACTGACAAAAACGCATGCGTTTTTTAAAACCGGATGCGGTTTTTAACGCATGCGTTTTTAACGATCTGAAAACGCACTTAGTAAAAACGGCCCAAAAACGCCATGTGTGTCTTCACCCTAAGCCACACAGGTCACCCATTTGTGATGATGAGGAATATGTTGAGCATATCTAATCTTTGTATCCCATATTTAATATTTTTGAATATATTTTCCATTCCCTGGAAACCCCCTTTAAATCTTCTAAACATTTTACACATTTCCAAAAGATAAAAAGAGAAAACCCACCATACAATTTGTTCTGCAATTTCTCTCGAGTGCGGAGACCCCCAACATGTGACTGTTACTTGTTTTATGGTTGCACGGCGAGGCACAGAAGGGAAGGAGCAACCTGCAGCTTCCAGGATTTTAGTTTCCTCATTGGCCCCTTTTATAGGCTAGCATATTTTTGATTTTTCGTTATTGGGGCCATACGACGGCAATTTTTTTGCGGGATGAGATGCTTTTTCCAGGGTTACCATTTTGGGGTTGGTATCCCCTATTGTTGACAATTTAGGAACTTTTTTTTGAGGGCAGGAGTAGAAAAACATCAATTCTGTACTGGATTTTTTTTTTTTGGTGTTCTTCGTATAGCCTCTGAGACTTCGTATAGACTCTGAGACTAATGCCTACCCTCCAAAGCTTCAAACGTGCTCTTAAAACCCATCTCTTTAGGCAAGCCTATCACACTCGCTAACTGCTTGAAATGTCAACTCCCCCTTTACTAATCCATCCTATGTCCTATCTCCCATCTGTTATCTGGCAAACAGCTGATATATACCAAGCTCCAGGCTTCTCTGCAGTCGTTTTCACCTAGGACCCTGTAAATAAGATGGCGGCTGATGGCTGGTCCAAGCAGCAACATCGTTGTTTAGTAAATTATTTATTAAATTATTTCATATTGTTCCCTTATAAAGAATGGCTGGACCATTATACAACCTCTTGTGTCACCCCCTCATCCTCATAGTCTGTAAGCTCTTGTGAGCAGGGCCCTCACTCCTATTGTTCCATATGACTGTTTGTTCTTTGTAATGTAATATAGTTGTATATGTCCCCTATGATTTGTAAAGCGCTACGGAATTTGATGGCGCTATATAAATAAAGATTATTATTATTATTATTATTATTATTATAGCCTAATAATCCTGTTATCTTTATTCTATGGGTTGATACGATTACGGGGATACCAGACATGAATATATTTTCTTACGTTTTACTAAATTTGTCAAATAAAACCCTAATGTGGGGGGAAATCTATCATTTTTGCATCGCTGTCTTCCAAGTGGCATAACATTGTTACTTTGTTAGCTACGGATCTGGTTGATGGCTTGTTTTTTTGCGGGAGATGTTGTACTTTGCACCAGTATCATTCTGGGGTACATATGTTTTTTTGATCACTTTTTATAGCATTTTTTGTTGGATTGAATAGTTCATAATAAAATCATAATTTTTGGTGGGTTTAGAACCGTTTTTTTACTGTGTTCATCATACGGGTTCAATAATTATTTAGTTTTATTCTACGGGTTGTTACGGACGTGGTGATACTATGTTGTGTTATGATTTAGACTTTTTTTGTCATATATTTGTTTATTTGTCATTTTGTTATATGGGCATTTTTATTGATTTTATTGAAAAACTTTTTTTTTTACTTTTTCCACCATGGGACATGAACAAGCAATCATCTGATTGTTTGTTCATGATAATACTCTGCAATACTGATGTATTGCAGGGTATTAGCAGTGTCAGCCTATGCACATGCATAGGCTGCCATTCTGCCTGTAAGATGATGTCAAAGACGCCATCTTACCGGCAGTGCCTGCAGGCAGTGCTGGGGATCAGATTGGACCCCAGCACTGCCATAACAAGGAGGGCCCCCCTCCCTGGAAAGACCCCCCAAAGGCAAGTTAAATGCCGTGACCATGTGACCATGGACAGATTTCTATCCACTGTAGTAAACATAAAAGCTTCCTATAGAATGACAGCAAGCAGAGATCTAGAGAACTGTACGGAATTGATACAGAAAGTATATTGGAAAATTGTATAACTTTTCCTCACACAAACCATATGAATTATTTGCTGAAAGTGGACGAACCCTTTAACGTTTAATAGAAACACATTAAAAATTCACACCAACAATAAATGTGATGAAATAAGTAAAAACATTTCAGCACCAAACGGAAACTAGTTAAAAAGTATAAAAATATATATTAACCAAAACTGTCACTAACTATGAGACTGAGAACTTCTCCATTGATATAATGGTATTTCCTGACAGTTTGTGCTGGGATGGTGGGATATATAAGTGGGTAGGGTGGTCAACTGTCCCATAGAAGCACCTGATAGCTCCCGCCCTTACAAGGCCACGTATCGTAAAGCCCCCCACACACTGACGCATTTCCTCGTAGGTTAGATTCATCAGAGGGTCTGAAATGTTGAGGCAAAAAATAACAGGGCTATCATCTGTAACCCAGTATGAGGTCTAGCTGGGTATTCCAGAGGCCTGCTATCCGCTGTGGCCCCAATTGTCAAACGTCCTGCAGCATATGTAGACATATATTGGGGTACATTAACTGTGAAATGAACAAGGCTACTAATTTGTTAGTAGCCTTATATATAGCCTTATATATGTAGACACTATATGAGGGACTGTTTAAGATCCTGTGGCAGGCACCCAGTAACAGTGAAGGGTCTCTACACTGAAGATGAGTCTATCCATGAATCAGTATTAGTGGTGTGTTGCTTTCACCTGAATTCTGGCATGTTGCAGAACTTTATGTAGAACCTTGTGTAGGTATTATTTTTTTTATAAATATATAACATTTTTTATTGGGTGAATTACATTTAGGTCATACATTCCAACATTTCTGTACAGGTAGGTATTATTTGTAAAGGGGTTTGTCACTCTTTTACATTAGTTGTCCATGCTCCTTCACTACCTTGTGGTTAATCCCTGAATGTTCCTTAAGTGATCGACCAGTCCTGCAACTTAATTTTGTACTGTGTTCAGACTCTCCGTGTTTCTTTGTTAACATGTTTGAGCTCAGATGAATAGGAGAAGCTGTAGCATCCCGCTCCCTATCCCCTTGTCCTGTGTTTGTCAGTGAGTCCAGACAGTGAAAAGAGAGACACAGTGGGAGATGCCATAAGGACGGGTTAGAGCAGAGAGAGAGAGAGGAAGCTGTGTATATTCGCTGAGGGCAGCATGGTGAGAATAGGGAAAGGCAGACACTTTCTAAGGGGGCAAAGACACAGGTACATGAACATGCAGAGTCGTGTCTAATGCAGGAGCCTTATAGCAAAGTAACCAACCCCTTGAAGAACCTGACTATACCATTGTGAGCATTACAAGGGTAAGCATGGCAATTATGGAGATATCCCTGGATAGAGGTAAGTGGGTAGGGTGGTCAACTGTCCCTCAGAAACCCCTGATATCTCCCCCTATCAGGGTTCCTACAAGATGCATTGCCTTCAATCTGTCATTTGTCTAATATGTCAATTATTCAACTCATCAGACATGCAAAATAAGATTGTTTTGGTTTAATGCACATGTATTGCTATCTCCGAAGCTGAGATCCAAGTGTATGCCAGAGTTTGTTTACCTTGTCACAAGCCATGTGCATATGGTCACTTTATGACTGTGGATGTATATTACAAAAAAATTGGCGCATAAATGTGCATGTATTCTTACAATGATTGTTCACATGTTATGGGCGGCACGGTGGCTTTAGTGGGTAGCATTACTGGCTTGCAGTGCTGGGAACCTGGGTTCCAGTCCCAGAGTCAACATCTGCAAACAGTTTGTATGTTCTCTCCATGTTTGCATGGGTTTCCTCCGGGTCCACTAATTTCCTCCCACACTCCAAAACATACTGGTAGGTTGATTAGATTTCTAAACAGAGGCAAAGCGCTATGTGTGACAGCATCCGTATGGCTGTTACAGGGAAATGCATTCAGTTGCTGTTTTTACTCCATCACAGAGGGTCTGACAACCCTTACTGTTGGCACATTCCGACACTTTTTAGGTTCTTAAAGGGTTAGTTCTTATAATAGACACTAAGTCTTTCCTAGCATAGCAGGATTCCAAGGTGGAGCAATCTTCATGCTACACTTTCACTTTTATTTTCACTTTACATGAAATGAAGGGAGCCCTTACTATGAGGTTGAACATGGAATGCAACATTTGTCCTAATAGTTCTTTTACCTTGTAACAAATTAACCCATAGGGTACTCTACATGCAGTAATTCCCTGGGGCACATTGACATGTTTTGCGTAGTTTTGGAGTAGTGGTTGAAGATCACTTTAAAAAACACATTTAAACAAACACATAAAGAAAAAGTTTTACCTATCATTAAAAACTCCAATGAACACATATCAAAGAAGACCACCTTCCTATTATAAAAAACATACCCATAATCCACTATGACGGCTGTATTCTGGACATGGTCTAAAAAGATATACCCCCTCATCTATTCCTTGCTGGGGTATTCAGATATCCAAGTTTTCTTTTTGTTCCTGAAATAAAAGGGATCCTGGAAGTTTTGTCTTATCCTGTAGATACGTTTTTGACCTAGAGACTCAACAGCTATTTAGCCTCTAAGTCAGATAGTAAGTGCCACAAACAGAATCATATCTGTAGTATGAGGTCAGGAAATAAATCTAAAGAACAAGAGAAAAAGACAAGTATCCGGCTCACCAGTTGGATTAGGAGCATAGCAGTTCCTTTTGTAATTGCAACCTAAGGATAACGGTAAATCCAATGACATACAATTCACAATTTATTTTAGTCTATTTAAAAGAATAGGGCACAAAAATAAGCTCCACAGACGCGTTTCAGACGCTACATGCACCATAATATTAGATTAGTTGCACACTAATCTCAGAGTTTAAAGGGCATCTACCAGCAGGATGAAGGACTGTATGCAAATGAGCCTGAGGGGCTCCAGGCTGCAGGGCTATTAATGGAGCTTGGCGCCCCTCAGGCTCATTAGCATACAGTCCTTCATCCTGCTGGTAGATGTCCTTTAAAGACTTGTGTTACAGAGAATTCTTTATGCTTTCCTTTTGTTATTAATGTGCCATATTTTCACTGTGTAAATATTCCACTAATCTTTACCATTGCGCTTTACATTTCCCATCAAATGTAGTAAGCAGAGGCGTTTCCTGTCAAAGACCATAAAGATAAACTATCATCCAATTTTATTACTACCTTTGCCACTTATATTGAATGGGCTCAGAACAGGTTAGGCAAACATGTAAAGAAAACCTTTAAAAAAATATTAAAGGAATAGCGCACAAGGGTATATAAGGACACTGAGGATTCTGCCAGATTGCAGATGATGACAACATTTGACTATAGCCAGTCACTGGCCTTAGCAGTGATGTATGCATTAGACTCAGTGGGGGGTATTTATTATACGAGCACCAGCGTATAATAGCCACGTTGCCACTCTGGGTGTAACTGGACACATCAAGAGGCTCCCTGACTGTGCAGAGTTTATTTCTAAGCCTGAGCTGAGACAGGAATGTCTCAGACAGACTGTTATATAGAATTACTAATGACAGCTATGGGAGCCTTTAAAAAGGCTGTCATTGTGTTGATCAGCCCCCTACAATGGCGTCACAGAGGGAGCCAACCAAAATTTAAAGAAGGTAGCACCCAGCTGAAGGTATGCGAGGTACCTAAAACCAGACTGGGGCACCCAAAAGGTTAATTGGTGCAATCAGTACCAGTGCTAACCGAGGCAGTTGCCAGCAGGTGTCAGCTGTGTAATGCAGCTGACACCCGCCGAATATGAAGACAGCTAGATCGGTAAGCCCTTCCATCCTCCCCTTCATGATCGGTTAACAGTGCCAGGCTCTTTGCATGTATGGCTATACAAGGCACCTTCCTCACTAAATCCATCTGAGAAGATTTCCCTCAACCCTCTCATGCACAAGTATCTGCTACAAGCTCCAGTAAGCACTGCACTTCAGCCTCACATCCTCCCATCCTACAGTAGATGTGCCAGTCTGTTACAGATAAATCCTTCAGCTCCTCTCCCTCAGCTCTGCTTCCTCCCCTCCTATCTCACAGCAGACGGCTCAGTTTGATACAGCTTAGCCCCTCTTTCTGTGTGAGGGTGATGTGTGTGGCTGAGGGAGAAGAGAAGCATTCTGATACAGATCAATCCTGCTGCTCCCCTCCCTCAGTCCTCCTATCTCACAGCACACTGCTCAGTCCGATACAGATCAATCCAGCTACCTCCCCTCCCTCAGTAATGCCTCCTTTTCTCCTATCTCACAGCACACTGCTCAGTCTGATACAGATACAGGGCAGGACTGAGGAAGTAGAGAAGCAGGATCACACTAGTGAACTGGATAATTAAGCTAAGCTCACTTCAAAGAGAAAGGTCTTCTGACTCCTGAATGGCTCCCTATTGTACAGAATTTCAATTGAGTAGGTTAACCACCGCCACGCCACTTTTTAACATTAAAAGAGGGGTGTGAATTCCATTTAAGTGGTAGGGTTTCTCACAAAGAAAGTGGAGTTAAAGGGGTTTACCCATGAATGAAGAGTGTGGATGGGACTCTCTACATGATCCCTGTAGTGCTGTGAGATACAGTGTGCTGACAATAGGCTTAGACTAGTAGGATCCAGGGTTTGTCTACACTTCTGAACATTCACTAGTATCTGACATATAGAAATAGAGATGAGACAGATTAGAGATGATGAGATCCATAAGATGGATATAACAAACAATGACACTTCAGCTCTGCTACATCTTAGCTATAAAATATACTGTCAGCTCTTGGCTATAACACACAAAGTGTCTCCTTCCTCTGGGTAAAGACCTTATCTGTGGCTTGTATAGTAAACTCTGCACCTGCTTGCTACAGGGAGTGCCTTTTTTTCTGAGCTGGTCTTGTAATCCAAGAGGAGTGGCTGGATGCAGAGCACTGCAGTGTGCAGACAGGAGAAGCCATTCATGAGAAGATTCTGGTGACGCCCAACCATAGTCAGAAGATTCATGTATGGATCCTGCAGCAGCCGGATTGTATACACCAGCACAGATAGAGACAGGTTGGACTTATATCTGGGAAATGCTGTATTTTTGTTAATAATAATGAATTGGAGAATGTGTTATTTTGTTATCCAGAGTATATTTAAGAATCTTGTCTTCATGGGAATACACATTTAATCACTAGTGACTAATCGCTCACAGTCTTTCCTCTCCCAGGTCTAGCAGTGGCAGAATATAAAAGATAAGAATCTTGTGATGAATGTCTCTCCCCACCGCAGTCTCTTTGTAGGACTAGGTCAGGGCCTCAGAGCGGGAGCTGTGCATGTGCGATACAAACAGCAGAAAACATTGGACCAGTGTTACGCCCCATATCCAATACTCTGAATGTAGAAGAAGCTGCAGTTATGAAATGATGATTAATTCATGCATGACAAGAAAATTTCAGTGCAAAAACTGGCAAAAGGGTGTTCCCATTTCAACAAGTAATTAATATTGTTTGAATAATGAAAAGTTATACAAATTTCCAATACACTTTCTATATCAATTCCTCACTGTTTTTTTTAGATCTCTGCTTGCTGTCATTACACAGAAGGCTTCTATGTTTGCTTCCAGGGCACAGAAATCTGACCATGGTCACACAGGTGCACAGCTCGTTATAACACGCGGATCTAATTACTCTGATACTAATGAGCCGTGCACCTGTGTGACCATGGTCAGATTTCTGCCCACAGGAAGTAAATATAGAAAAGCTTTCTATGTAATGCCAACAAACAGAGATCTAAAAAAAAACTATGAAGAATTGATAAAGAAAGTACAGGCAGTCCCCTACTTAAGGACACCCGACTTACAGACAACCCATAGTTACAGACAGACCCCTCTGACCTCTGGTGAAGCTCTCTGGATGTTACTATAGTCCCAGATTGCAATGATCAGCTGTAAGGTGTCTGTAATGAAGCTTTATTGATAATCCTTGGTCCCATTCAAAAAATATTTAAACTCCAATTGTCACTGGGGCCCAAATTATTTTGGTCTGGATCTACAATTATAAAATATACAGTTTCGACTTACATACAAATTGAACTTAAGAACAAACCTCCGGACCCTGTCTTGTACGTAACCCTCCCCGGGGTATATTGGAAAATTGCATTGTTTTTCATTATACAGCAATAAAATAAAACGCCCCTTTAATTGTATCAGATGATACTAGTATTTTATTGATTTCTCTTGCACTAAGCCCAACACACAATCATGGGGACTGTTATGGGAATAAATGCAGTTAATGCAAAAACCCTTTTATCACATACTGGATATTACTGAACATGTGGCTGACACATTGCAGCTTTCACTTTCTGTGGATGTTCATTTATAAAATAAAGTCTATAACGGGACAATAATTAGACAATACAAATTTTTTCCAAATCAGGAGTCAGGAATGAATGGGGGAGTGGGGGAAAAAAAAACATGTGACTTCTAGTTGTAGTTATTGCGGTAAAGAAAGTGAAACTACATAGAACTAATCTTTACACTGTTACATAAGATCCTTTGCAGGAATCCAGTCAGTGCACATGTGTCAGGGCTACACACCCTCATTCTCTGCCTATACTCTGAAGAACTGGCACCCGGCTTCATTTCCTATATCAGATATGGCAAATCACTAACCCTGATCCATACATATAGATTTTTCCATTGTATTATGTGATCTGCAATAATACTCTGTTATTTGGCACCGCACCATATTGTTTAAAAAAATTTTCTTAATATTCATTAAAATAGTATATAAATCTTTTTTTTTTTTTTAATGGAAGTGAACTTTAAGAAAGAAGAGGGCTGTGAATCGATTGAAACAGCGAAGACTTGTGGCACGTGGGATTGTGTAAGTGTGAGATTATTCTGTACTACTTGTTTCAGGTTGTAAAGTCGTATAAGGGATTTGCCAGGTTCTTACCTTTACTTTTAATGGCTTGTGTATAAGTATCGCTGGAGACCACATCACTGGGCTCCCTACTGATAACAAGGGGTTGCGCATGTGTGTTGCCTCTCTACCCGAGTCTATGGGACTGAGGCAAGTGTGGACTCACCTAAATTAGTCTGGACCTATTTCAGTCCCAATAGTTTAGATGGGGAATACTTGACCCTCAGTCTCATGATCAGTTGCGTTCTTAACTATATCAGTCTTTGATCTGACACTTGTCAACTACATTGTGGGTAGGTGATAAGTTGGAACCATAAGACAACTCCAACAGTCTTTATCGCTTCATGATAATTCTTTAGTGAATATAGTCTATCCAAGAAATCATCTGCCTATACATTACCTGTATGAACTATGTCATACTCTGGCACATTAACTTACCTGGTCCCTGTGTGACCCCCAATGTGCGTTGTCCGCCGGAATCCACATCTGCCGCGATTCATGAAGATTGTGCGCCCGAGTTCCTGCATCTGACGCTTCCCCGCTCAGATCCGACAGAGTTCACCTTCTTCTTCCCGGTGTATGTAAGTGCTTGGCTCGCGACACAAATTGCTTTGTTAAATCCCAAGCGTACTCCGAATCCGTCGGATCGTCTGACGGCCCGCCCCCTAATTTGTGTCGCGTGAAAGCCGGCACCGATGCGCCAAAATCTGATTGTGTGCGCCAAAAACCCCATGCTATGTTTTGAGACCACTATTTATTGCAGAACAACCTCATTACAGCCTATTTATTGGATCTGGCTCCTTTATTTTCACCTACGAACATTCAATGACCCTAAACACACAACTAAAATAACAAAGCAGAAGCTTCAGAACAACTCTGTGACCATTGCTGACTGGCCCAGCCAGAGCCCGGACCTAAACCCAATTGTGCAACTCTGGAGAGACTTGAAAAAGGCATCAACCAACGTTCACCATCCAAGGAACTGGAGAGGATCTGCAAGGAAGAGTCAGAGGATCCCCAAATCCTGGTGTGACTCCTGGCTGCACTAGATACAAAGCTGCTTCTACTCAATACTGAGCAAAGGGACTGAATACTTATCACATGTGATATTTTAGTTTTTCTTGTTTAATAAATAAGCAAAAATATCTACATTTCTGTTTTCTTTTCTGCACATTAATGAGCAAAAAAAAAAAAAGGATTTTTGACCTTAACATTTGGCTGCAATGAAACAAAGAGAAATAGACACTTGCACTGCATCTATGTATGTTTTATACAAGGTCCATTCAGGAGAGTAAAGGGCACTACATGGTGTCTTATTCTTGTGAATACACATGAGCCGTCAATATATAGGTCCCTGAAGTACTGTTCAATATGTCTGACCACGTTCATGCTTTGTATTAATGTACAGTGTTTTAACTGTGAAAATAACAATTGTCATCATGGGTGTGCCAGGATTTCATTAAAGTAACAATGCCATAAAATCTCATAAAAGCAACACACAAGTCCCTATTGCTCTATAATATGGAATAGCAGAGCTCCCATGAGCCTCCATGCTTTGTCTGTGCAAATGGCTTTGCCTTGTACTTGAGACTTGGTCCTTGTGCTCATGCAATCATTTTATAATAAAATTATTTTATGCAATTAAAACTATTGTAACTATTTAAAACATAGAAAAATATTCCAGCACTGCATTAATATAAAATGCAATCTTCTTCATGTAAACATAACAGCTTTAAAAGATGGTCCAGTTCACAGCCTGAGTTTAAAGCAACTCGATAAAGTGTACACTTTACAGACAGTCCCTGAATAGTCTTATCTCCTCAAAAATCATTAACAGAAATTTGCTCTAGGTACAGAAAGAAATTATCATTAGCCTCCTTATTTCTCTGATGTTTACAGACCCCTGATGGCTTTCTGAGACATTGCTCACTACAGGAGAAAGAAGTAGAACAAGGCACAAAAAGCAGCTTTACTTAACGACGTATATATTGAAAAGTTCACTATTATCACCCGCTGTATTTAAAACTCTATTTAAATGACATCTACCACCACATTTAGCAGTGGTAGACTGTCCACGAACAGATGCTAGTTACCTTAGGGGTGATAAGGGACTCCTGCTGGCATGCTCTGGGCCGTCTTCTATACCGAAATATGCAGTTATAAACTTTATGCAATTGAGCCGGAGGCGCTGACCTCTCGACTAGCTGAGGTCCTCCTGGCTCCGTTGGAACATAATTTATGCACGCCCCCTCATTGATATACATCCATGAGGAGCAGATCCTGCCAGAGGGGGCACACACCAGCATGTCAGTGTGCTTGGTTTACAATCCTTCATCCTGGTTGTAGAAGTACTTTAAAGCTACAAATGGGCTCTCATGTTCCCTGCTCCCTCAACACTTCCCCCTCCCTCTACCTGCTGTAATCTCACACAATGGAAGGGAAGAAGAGCTCATTCACACTGTAAAAGCCTGTAAAGCTGCAGCACTGAGGAGCTCTGGTAACAGCCCTCAGAGCCCTTCAGGCTTATTAGCATAATTTTACGAGTTGTTTTTAGAAGAAAGGGGGCCATGGATATCACATACAAGAAGATCTATGAGCAAGTGTGCCTGGTTTATAATGCTTCATTTTGATGGTAGATTTCCTTTATCCTTGTATGGGATGGATGAAGATAGCTTTTAGATTTTATGACATTCAATAGGATAAGAATCTGTCCTGGTCATGTATTGGACTAAAACTGAAATGTATATTCCAGGTGTAATTTAGTGAAATGTATCCAAAGCGAAGGTGAGGATGTAGGAGATAACAATAGCTTTGTAATGGCAAATGTATTACATATTTGTAGACTTAATACTTTCCATCAAATTAATGATAATAATTAAAACAACAACACATGAACCTTGTAAATGCAGGCGTGATCATCTATTCTACCATCCATTTTCCAGCAGGAGCAAAAAACAGACATTCAAAAACTGAAAAAAAGAGAGAGAAACCGAACAGCGGCCTACAAGAACCGGCAGAAGCATACGGAGCGCGCGGACACCCTACACCAGGTACAAGGGGCACTTCACTCAGGGGGCACATTTACTAAATGTGTGGCACAAGTTCTGTTTTCTGGTGGCCGATTTTATTTAGCACTGCGATTTTTTTATTGTGCTGCATGGCCTTAAAGGTCCACAGGATAGGGTCTAACTTGTGGATCGGTAGGGGTCTCACTGATGAGACCCCCATCAGATCAAGGGAACCAGGGGTCCAATGCACCCCCGTCAGCCCGAGTTGAGTGGAGCAGCCGGACGAGCAATGGCTGGGCTGCCCCTTCATCTCTATGGAGCTGACAGAGAGATTGCTGAGTACGGCGCTTGGCAATCTCTGTCATTTCCGTAGAGATGAACGAGGCTGCCCCGACCAGCTGCTTTGCTCATATCGGGGAGTGGCAAGGGGTCCGACATAGAGGTTTGTGATCTGTAGGGGTCTCCTCACCCATCAGCAACCCCTTTAATGTATTTGGCGAATCACAAGAAAAACAAATGCTCTTCGGAAATGACAAGCCACATTCATGAACGGCTGATGATGTGACAAAAAAAGTGTCTGGAAACTAGAATTGCAGGAAATGTGCTTGAAAAAGCAGGTTTTTGTGGTGCCGTCACCCTGTAAATCTGTTGTAACAGTCCCAAAACCATGACAAAATGTGCCCCATTGTTCTTCATGTTGGAGGTATGTTACAGAGCAGGAGAAGCGGAGCCGATTGTACATAGTGTCCTATTCAGGTGGCATGTTATAGAGCAGGAGGAGCGGCACAGAGTGTATATAGTGTCCTATCTGTGGGCAGCATGTTATAGAGCAGGAGGAGCTGAGCAGATTGTACATAGTGTCCTATCTGGAGGCAGCATGTTATAGAGCACAAGGAGATGAACTGATTCTATGTAGTGTTCTATCTGCAGGCAGCATGTTATAGAGCAGGAGGAACCGCTATGTACAATTCTTTTAAATCAACCTCCTCTGTGATATCTTGCTTGCAGAAAGGACACTATCCTTTAAATGTTCTATTAAGGAAGTGCATTATACCTCTGTATCACTTAATACCACAGTAAAATGGGCTCCTTATAGTAAACATCTATGAGGCCATCTGGTCATGGTGCCCGAATTTTAAAATGGAAAAATAGCATCAGGCAAATAACTTTTTGTTTTGCCATAGATGTGAACATAAGTTTTAGAATTATTCTGACATTGGCCACTAGATGTCAGTAGAATTCATCTTTTTACACTGGAGCAGGAGAACCTTGCATGTGGTTTATAGAATGAGCAGCAGGAGCTGCAGCAGAGATGTCGTTGTATGACTCCTGCTGCCTGTCAATGGCCTCTGCTATGTTTACTTTATATTTTACATCCTCCTCTGTTGCGGGCCATAATAATTTATGATCGGACAGAAATATGTATTTGACACTCTCATATTTATACAATCACACACATTTATACACTCCTACACACACACACACATACAGAATATACGCACATACTGCATAAACATACATATAGTATAGATACAACATATACATACGCACATTAATATACTTATATACATACACATACAGGGAAAACACACCATATACACACATACTGCATAAACATACATACAGTTTACACACCACATATACTTACATACAACATATGCATACACATATTAATATACTTATATACACACACATACAGCAAATACACACCATATACACACATACTGCATAAACATACATACAGTTTGCACACTACATATACTGACATACAACATATACACACACATACAGAATATACACACCCAATACTGCAGATTCTGGGGTCCCCTGACACTGCGGGCTCCGTAGCGGCTGCTACCCCTGTAGTTACGACTCTGAGGACAGGACAAGACTCCCTGCATCATAGTGATATATCATGATGCATGGAGTCTTTCCCGCCTGCAAAATATTTCAAGTAGGAAAATAAATGGAAGCGCACAGGAAGAAGACTTTGCCTAATCTATATGTTTTCATTGACTTTGCTGCAAGGCTTATAGCAGCCTATTGTTCCATAGATTCAGCCGGGCCCATACAATGCAATACATTTTCTCCAATGGAATTCAGCTGATTTGTGATAGAATAAGCCCCAACGAGGTCTGAAAACACTGTCCTGCGGTTTACAAGTCTCGTGGATTAGTGGTACTCTATTGAAATACACAATCACTTAGCAACACGGAGAAACACAGTGGGTGGATATTGCTTGAGTAATGTTAGCTGTCTCATCTTGTTCTGATACTTTAAAACTATCTCACCATCCACCCTATGGAAAAACAAGGGATACTGATGTCATGGAAACTTTCTTAGAGTGAGTAGATGACGGCTTCTTCCATCATTGTGTTAGCCATGGATGAAGCCAAGTCTTTATGGATGTGCATTCGCGTATCTATGGAAGATGTACCCTGTAAACATTTAATTTGAACTCACCCAGGCACAATGACTGATGTATTCTTCTTATATTTGTCATCCATGGCCTACATCCTTCTAAAATCAACTCATATAATTATGCCAAGGAGTCTGAAGGGCTTTGGGGTGTTACCAGTTCCCCTCCGTAATGTAGCTTCACAGGCTGTTACACTATGCAGGAGCACTTCCCTACTTCCTGTACTGCAGTGCGATTACATCAGGCAGAGGGATAGGGGGAGTTGTGAGGGTAGGCAGTGTAACAGCCTGTGAAGCCAGAGCACGGAGGGGCTGTAATAATACCCCCAGGAGCCATTCAAAGTTATTACCATAATTTTAAAAGTTGATTTTAGATGGAAGGAGCTCAGGGATAATCAAATATAAGAAGATTTCCACAATCACGGTGCCCGGATCTATGAGGTCGTGACCCTGATGATGTATTTTGATTGTAGATTTCCTTTATAGTCTTTGAGATGAAATGTGAAATAAAATGGTTCAGATCCCAGACTAAACCCCCAAATAAATCTGACATATGACCAACCTTTAAACTAACATAGAACTGCTGAACAGACCTCCTCTAAATAGACCATGTAAATATCTACGTCGACCCAAGACCCCCTTATTCATTATAGTCCCCAGAGACAACCCCTTTCACCATCTCTAACTTTTTGAGAACTTTAATAGCTGTTGCTCCATAAATTCTGGTGCAGAAAAAAGTTTTCTTGTCTAACCCCTCCTGCTCCCCCATTGTTACTGAGCAATGGGTGCCAATAGTTTTGCAACAAAAGATGCTACTAAATCTCTCTACTGTTGCCTGGCAGCTAAACAAATCCTGCTTAAATAATAATTCTTTTATTTATATAGCGCCTTGAGATTATGCAGCGTTTGCCAAATCGAACCATTAGGGGGCTTACAATCTGATCAAACCCATGCAAACACAGAGAGAACATACAAACTCTTTGCAGATGTTGACCTTGATGGAAGTTGAACCCAGGACCTTAGCGCTGCTAGGCTGTAGTGCTAATCACTGAGTGACCCTTGTCAATCAACTGCTTATAACCAATCCTATGGATATGGATGTCATTAAGGCCTCATTCACACTGCCGCATGGGGGACGTATATACGGCCAATATACGTCCCCCATAGACGGAAATGGGCGCACGGCACTGTACCGCTCCGTACCCCGTGAAAAAATAGGACATGTCCTATCTTTTTTACACGGCATACGGTGCCGTGCGCCATAAATTTCTATGGAGAGGGGCAGGGGTGAGCAGTAGTTAGTAACCTCATTTTAGAGGGGGGATTTCTGTATGAGGGGCAATACAAAGACAAGCATATCCCAATATTCACAAAATAAGGTTTTTTTTGTTGCATTTTATTTATATATTTTTACAATGTAACCTGATGGAGTGAATAAAAGCGAATTCCCCAAAATAATCCAGATCCCCTACATAAATTCAGACTTTACAACCCCTGAAGTGCAGTTTCCTCTCTGCTCTCACAATCTTTGTACTTTATGTTATCTGTCCCATAGCACAGCATCACATTGGCAGCTATGGGAAGTACCATCTCTGCCGGAAAGGAGGGGGGTAGTGTAAGAAACTAGGAAATAGGGTATTAAGTGACTAATAATATAAGAAAGCTCCACTTTCAGGACCTATAGAGGATATTTTATGGTAAAAACCATGATAAAACCTTCATATGAATCGCATTTTCGTTAGGTTTCCAGACGATTTACGTTTTGTGCCGAATTGCCCCGGGATTTTGGCGCACGTGATCTGATTTTGGCTCATCGGCGCCGGCTTGCACGCAACAGAAATCCGGAGGCGGGCCGTCGTACAACCCGTCGGATTCGGACAACGCGCAGGATTTAACATTTAGAATTGTGTTGTAAGACACACACTTCCAAGCACCGGGAAGAAGAAGGTAAACTCCGGTGGACCTTGGCGGGGAAGCGACAGATGCAGGAACCTGGGCGCACGATCTTAGTGAATCGCAGCAGACCCGAATCCTCGTTGGACAACGCACAGCGGGATCGCGACAGGACCGGGTAAGTAAATCTGCCCCAATGTGTCTTTGTGTTGCTCTATGAGGGAAATATATTGAGTATCTACAAGAAATTCACTGCTTTGCACTTCCATGCAAATTCTCTGATCGCCATGTTTTATTGTCTGACGCATCTCGATGTTATTTTTCCTCCAAAGGAGTTTGAGAGATTAGAGAAGGACAATGCCGCCCTCCGCAAAGAGATCCAAAAACTGCAACAGGAACAGATGTACTGGACCAGAGTCCTAGAGCGACATGAAGAAACCTGCATTCTCCTGTCCCCTGATATCATGATGGAGTTACTGACACCAGCGCCCCTGCTTATCCCTCAGCACTATAGAGCAATTCACTGACTTTGGCATATTATAAAGCATAAAGGAGATGTGTCACCATACAATGACCTTTTTTTTAAGGCAAACTTATATGTGAAATATTAGGAATTTTGAATGATTTTTTATTTTGACAGTTCATACAGAAATATGCTAATTGTTTACCGCAGTTACCTCATTTACACCACAGACAAGACAGACAGGGTTAAAATAGAAGACAGAGGGGCACATTTACTAAGACAATAGATGATGTCACAGTTTATCCCCTCCCCCTCCCTGTACAATGACCTCTATATAGATAACACTGACCCATCATTACATCATTACTGACCATAGATGATGTCACAGCTTATCCCCTCCCCCTCCCTGTACAATGGCCTCTATATAGATAACAATGACCCATCATTACTGACAATAGATGATGTCACAGCTTATCTCCTCCCCCTCCCTGTACTACTAGACCTCCTATATAGATAACCCTGACCATCATACATCACTTACTGGACATAGATGATGTCACAGCTTACTCCTCCCCCTCCCTGTACAATGACCTCTATATAGATAACATGACCATCATTACATCTACTGACCATAGATAATGTCACAGCTTATCTCCTCCCCTCCCTGTACATGACCTCTATATAGATAACACTGACCCATCATACATCATCATGACCATAGATGATGTCACATTGCTATCCCCTCCCCCTCCCTGTACAATGGCCTCTATATAGATAACAAAGACCCATCATACTGACAGACAATAGATGATGTCAAAGGTCCCTCTATCTCCTCCGGTCAATGATCCCTATATAGATAACACTGACACCATCATTACATCATACGACAATAGATGATGTCACGCTTTCTCCTCCCCCTCCCTTCTACAATGACCTCTAATAGATAAACACTGACCATCATTACATCACTACTGACAATAGATGATGTCACAGCTTATCTCCTCCCCCTCCTGTACAATGACCTCTATATAGATACACTGACACATCATACATCACTACTGACAAATAGATGATGTCACAGCTTATCTCCTCCCCCTCCCTGTAACAATGCTACCTCATATAGATACACTGACCCATCATTAGAAATCATATTGAGAAATCATCATAATTAGTTAACATGTTTATTACAGTACTGGTAAAACACAGGTAAATATAAACTACAAAAAAAAATTAACTGTATTTCCTCCAAAAAGTATTGTCCTTGTACATTAATATACCCCAATCATGGCATTAAAAAACAGTAGTTTTATGTACCACAACAGAAGAAAACTTGTCAGAAAAATAATTTTTACCTTGGAAGGCAGAGGTTAATGTATTAATTTTTATAGAAATTGGCTTAAAGGGGTTTTCAGGATGATGCTTTTTAAAGAAATTTTGTATAGCTGTAAATGAGGTGGGGACACTCAGCGCTTGCCATGATCCACTGTTTGGCCCTTGATATACAGGGAATGGAACAGAAGAGTCTGTATAGTGGCAGAAGTGGAACTGCAGCCAGAGCTCCAACTCCGAGTATGGGAGCAGCAGCTGTAGTTACAGCTTTCAGCCCACCACACAGCATATGGAGCTGGTTGTTCAGGGTCCCCCACGATCAAATTGTTTTACTCCAATCATCAATACTAGACAATCCCTTTAACATACCCCAAAACTGACTGCGGTAGTAAGTGTTAAAAAAAGGTTGTGAGTTGAACCACTCCAGCGGTGCTGACACCATGTGTGAGCCCATACTCACTAAATACACTAAATGTATAAAGCACACGATCATTAAAATTAGAACATACTAAGCTGGAAAGATACTGCCGTGTCTGTATAAGCGTACAATAGTCTTTTGCATTTATTTTTACATATTCCCCGGGGAGTGTGACATTACCACTCGCGAGGTATAATTTGTGTACTGGTAGAATACAATAGGTGTATTATTTTTTCATGTACATTAACTTGATTGCGGGAAGTCTGGCATTACCACTAATGTGGTGTAGTGAATATGGATTTTTAGAAGGTTTTAAGGGCATTATCCTCTTCTCGGGGATCAGCTTTGTTTTTATCATGCTTATTAAACTGCCTATACCTTTGATGCTGTGACGGATGTGTGGTCTTTACACAGTGGAAACCCTAGTTACTAAAATAACAGTAGAGGATTCGGTATGCACTGCTGTCGTCGATGCTCCACATTGTCGCTGTGCTTCGTGATGTATTTATTATAGTGTGCTGCTATAGCCCGCTGTCATTTACAGTGGCCCTAGGTCCGAGATGTCACAAAACTCACAGAGGCAACTGAATGAAGTAAAGCTTCCATATTAGGAATTTGCGCCGGCTCCCGCACCAACACAACAGGGTGAGATCCCCCTGTTGGCCCCCCCAATATATATATGTTTATTATATAACATAGTAGCTCCAGTCTAATGTATTCAATCAACCTCATATTAGAATAGTAAAAGAGGTTTTAATAGTCATTCATGTCGTAGATTATTAGGTTGCATGCATTTGTCAAGCACGTCCCCCGACGTAGATGTGTAGCAATGGAAAAGGGAACTTCGACAAGCAGCTGTCGTAGTCAGTGAATAATTGGTAGAAGTGGCCAGACTCATGTCACTCACGCGAGTAGTTGAATAAGAGCTAAGCTGTAGTATCAGGGGCAGATTAAAAAATTGTCATGGCCTTGGGCTGTATCGAATATTACTAGTCCCCTAGACCTAGCGGTGTGCGCACCTAGGCAACCGTGTGGCCAGAGAGGCACCCGCCAGAGCCCGCACTACGGCAGATGCGCCCACTCCTCCACAACCCATGCCAGGTGCGGACAACCCATGTCCACACTGGTTGTCAGGAGCTACACTGCCTGCCTTGTCACATCTGATCATGCACTGCGCCACAGGACGGTAAAGCGTCCCAGCGGGCGCTCGTAATGATGTTCATTACGCTTGGCAGCGTGGGCACCTTACTCCTGTGTGTGCTGCTGTGAATACAAGCCGGATTTGCCAGAGACGCGGAGTCTGAGGTGAGTTTATTATTACTTTTGTTATTCAGGGCATCCACAGTGCATAATATATCAGAGTAAGCCTTGCATTTCCTGCCGCTCACGCCGCCACCTCCCATAACAACTCGCCTGCACGCCTGCCCGAACTTCGTCGGGCACCAAATCTGTCCCTGCCAATTCTCATGTGACGGCTAAATACCTTTTGTGTACGGCAGCTGGGGAGGTGTGATACTTTGTGTTATGACGTTGTTTTCATTGCTACCATTTTGGAGGACTGCGTGGATCCTTTTGATAACTTTTATACTCTGTATGTGATGTAAAATGGTGTAAACTGAAGTGGCGTTTTCAGTGTACTGTATAGGACTACCTGAGGAATCCGCAGCTCAGGCAGTCTCTGTGTAAATATGATTCTAAACTCGATAACGCGCTCATGTTGGTGTCGGTTCAATTTGCCGTACTGGCACTTTGCAATAAGTATTAGGTTTTGGCTTCAGTTTGGGCACTCGTCCTAAAAGGTTCGCCCATCACTGCCCTAGACGACAGAAATTTACTTACTACTATGGTAGTAGATCAAGCTTTTTTGGGGAATGAAGGATTCAAAACCCCTTTTCTTAATACTATCAGTCTTCAGTTTGGGGACCATTAGAGGACCTTCAGACGGTCTCTCAAATGGTTCATGTGAAGCTCCAACTGATTATAAAAGCTTATTGGTGATTGGTGCCCATGGGCCCCCTAAAGGCTTGGGCCCCTGGCTACACTGCTCAACCAGTTATAATCCACTCTGGAAGTGGACTCACATTATCCACCACAAGCACGTGGAAGCTGTTGCTTCCCTGCTTATCTTCTCTTATTATATCTGTGGAGTTACACAGTTGATCTTAGGGCGTTCTGGATGTTTGGGACCCTCCAATCCACTCTTCATTATATCTAGATATAATAAGACTTATTATATTAGTATTATTGGAGGTCATCGGTGTTTGTATTTCCCTTTAACAATCAATATTCTGTTGTTTCTTCTCCAAAAGTATATTTCTAATGCTTTTAGTGAATTTCTCCTTCTTCTCTCTTCCGCCTCTCCTTTTTTTTACTTTTTAATTCTGTATTTTGGAACATTCTAATAATCTTTTGTCAAAACCTTCCATGTCAAATAACACCTTTCTTAGTTTCCATGAGTGAATACTTTCCAGGACTAGATAAAAGCTTTCTCAAAACCACAGTAATGTCACAAAACACACCCCACATCCACCTGCCTCTCACACGCCTGCACCATGATCAGAAATTTCCCTACCCCTAAGCCCATGACGGATGAAAGTGTAAGGCCACAAAATTGTGTGCAATGTTTTTAATTTTTTACTATTTTTGTTGAGTAGATTGTAGAGCATATTTTGGTTGTATTATGTTCAAAGGGGTTAGGCACCAGGCAATAAAGCTTAGCACGGGTTGTAATACAATACCCTAGGCTGGTCCTATGGGACTTAATTGTACTGTATCCGAGTAACCTCTTATTTGTGCTCCAACCTTTAAAGGCGAAAACTGTCACCAATATTTCACCTACCAGGACCCCTCGGCAGGTATGAAACCTTCCTTTCTGTCGTCCTGATGCTCCACATTCTTTTCGGATGTATTATTTATAGTGTTCTTCTATATCCTGTAATCCATCAAAAAGAATATATTTATTAACATTGAGCCATGGTCTAATGATGTGACAAAACTCTGAAACCAAAAAATGAAGGAAAGCTCCATATAGGAATTAGCCAGCTCCCGAAACCAACACACGGGTGATATCCCCTGTGCCCCTATATATGTATGTTATGTATAAACAGTAGCTTCCAGTCTAATGTATTCAACCTCATATTATAATAGAATAGAAAGTAAAAGAGGTTAATATCATTCAGGTCGGATATATTAGATTGGTGCATTTTCAGCACCCCCCACAGATCAGATGTAGCATGGAACAGGAAGTAGACAGCGCTGTAGTCAGTGTAGTGGTCAGACCAGGTCATGATTAAAGGTTAAGTTTTAGGCCTGACCGATAAGGACAGTTTGTAAATAGAGATATTGTCGCCTTGGCAGTCCTAAGAGGGCTAGTGAGTTAGTATAATGAGAATTATACTAGACTTTGCTTCTGCAGGGCCTTATAGAATTATAAGTTTCGGTTGGGCGCTGGGCAGAGGCGGAGAGGCACGAGGAGTACACACCGTACCGTTCTCTGAGGTTTTCCGCCTCAGGAAGCGTAGACAGTACTCCACTGGGTTCCAACCGATCTGAGGATTTGATGCAGGGTTTCACCGCCAGTAATTGGTGGGTACCAGGTGTCCTGTTATGCCATTAAACTTATATCCATAGGGCCGCAGAGTCGGTGATTCTTTGAACTGTCTTGGTGGCAAGCGATAGCCGATTCTTTCTTCTTATTTTCCCTTTCCACGATTCCGGCTCTTTCTTCGCTCTTCTTCTGCGGTCTCAGTAGGTGGTCGGAAGTCTCCTAATATGTCAATTGCATTTCCTCAAACTCAAGGAAAGAGGCCTGTGCACATGATTGAGAAGAAAGACTTTAGTTGACAAAAATCCTTTGATTCTATCGAACCAAGTCCAATTAATAAAAATTGTTCCCTTAAGGTTTGGATCATAGGTTCATTCACAGCGTCTGGGCTCACGCAGGTGATGGGCCTTAAACATTTCCTTCCTGTAGGGAGATGGCAAAGGCTCAGAGGGACTCTTGGGAGCTATCTTGTCTTTAATCGCCGAAGAATTTCTGCTTCAAGGCATCGGAGACGGTAACACTTGTGCAAAGTGTTCTGCGTAGGCCTATACGCTAATTTGACACATTCTGACACTGTTCTCGGGGGTCGGGGCCAATAACTTGACTTTCCCCGGAGGCGGGTTCCTTTTCACTGCGGCACCGAGGTTAGGAATGGCCCACTTTCGTGTCTCTGTGAACGGGGGGAGCAAGGCAGAAGGTGGCTCACAAGCGTTGTCCTGAATTCAGGGAGAGTAATGTTATTCTCCCTCGTAGTAGTGGTCCAGGGGGAAGAAGGCCCCTAGATAGTAGGCATCGCCAGAGGCATCATGTTGGGAGTCCCATGGAGCACTAGCTGTAGCAGCAGGGCTGAAGTACTCTTTTTTCTGGAAGGACTTAACATGGGTGCCCCCCGTCCGGGTTTTGTTTGTTTACCCTGCAGGATGGGACCAGGGACGGAACGTTGCCCAAGTCCAGTATCCTTCGTCGGCTGGTTTTCAACATGACTGGCCTGAGGGGAGGTCTGGAGGAAGCCTGTAGGGTGGTTGCACAAAAGTCCCGTGTCTATGGGCGATGGTCTAAGATGGGGGGACTTTGGGCACTTAGTGACGACACAGTCACTATTCGACTGGGGATTTGATCGCAATACCTAGCTCGGAAACAAGCCTACCAGACCCCACCCGTTAACTTTCCCCGGGCTACGTGGCACAAAGTCGGCTCAAGGCCGCTATGACCAGGGACAGCTCACGGTGCACGAGTCTCCGTATCCCGATGTCGACTGGCAGGCAGGGCATTGGCTTATCATTGTATGCCTCATCGGTGTTCTCCAATTCTGCAGGACACTGCAGCCGGAACTCCGGATGAGCGCACAGGCGGATGCGTGGCAGGCTTCCAGGAGAATCTCGGAGCCGCGCCGACATCCAGATGGCCGAGTAACGCCTCATTTCCTTGCCGCGGCCGCAGACACGGGATGCCTCGCAGCGTCCGAGGGAACTTCCGTCCGGCGTTGTCTAAAAGAGTGAAAAAAAAATCGCAAGAAAGGGACACACTCAGGGGGGGTGCGGCGAGGGGGCGGGCCCTAGTGACAGCCTCTCTGGAGTTCACCATCCATTGAAGTTTGGCGGGCTGGAAATACTGGCTATACTCGGCACGTCGGATGGTCAGAGGCCGAGGGGCGTAGGCTACTGTCCTGCTCTTGGATAATGGTCTAGGATGACAGAGATTACGCACGTCACGTCACTGATCTCTAGATTCGCCTACAGGCTGGGACTCTCCTGAGTGTTCTGATCTGAGCTTAGCTCGAGACTAAACTGTGCATCGGATAGAACATTCCTGCCAGGGGTTTTGTACTATCCCTTTGGATCCAGTGGTCTCCTCGGCTGGGGCTCCTCCGGCGCTTCGGGGTGTCAAATCAGCATCTCAGCTTAACAGAACACAGGATGTACCACAGATCCTTGGATAGATCCATAGCTGCATCCACAAAGAGTACGTAACACTCAGTGCCTTGCCAGCAGGCTTCACCACAAATGCAATAGTCCCCCCTATGTCCTATAAGGACCATGTAGTGTGATGTGGTTACATGCAGTTGGGACGTATTCGCAAACACTCCCTCGCCATTGCATCGGCGAGGGTGTTGCATATAATTCTACATTGATTTACTTTTGTGAAAAAAAATATGAAAAGTTCTATAGCAGTGGTTTTTGGAAGGTGTTTTGAATTGTTTTTTTGATTGTTTTATTTCTGATGTACATGTATTATGCTTGTGAGTGCCCCGATACCCTGATGATGCTCGTGCATGTGTTTTAAAGAGTATTGCTAGAGGCTGCTTCATAAGTGTCAATCGCTGCAGAGATACACTAGGAGTTTATACTGATTGAGGGGAATTCCTTTCCCAAAAGAAATTTGTTAATAGCAGCAGCCCCAGCAATCGGATTTTAACATTGTTTTTGAGTGAATTTAAGCATTAATTTCTTTTAAGTGTGAAACATGATTAAAGGTTAAGTTTTAGGCCTGACCGATAAGGACAGTTTGTAAATAAAGATATTGTCGCCTTGGCAGTCCTAAGAGGGCTAGCGAGTTAGTAAAATAGGAATTATACTAGACTTTGCTTCTGCAGGGCCTTATAGAATTATAAGTATGGCTGACCTGGGGACCTTCTTTAGGCCCCAAATGCTTTAACAAGTTAGGTTAGGTTCCAGGATTATTCAATTACAGATTAGGGCAGAGGCAGGAGGAATCTACCATCAGATCTACTGCTGATAGTAGATTCCTCAAGGTAGGTTTCCTTTAAGCCCATGTGTCATATATGGATGAAGGGATGTAGGAGGAACTTCTCCGCAGACCCATATACTGTATGTACGAAGGATTTGGGGAAACTGTATAGTGAACAAGCTTCTAAGGCACAGACTATGGCCCCTTTCACATGGATGTTGTGGGACATATATTTTGTGGGTTTTTTGGCGATATACGCCCCTAACAGGGAGGGGAGCCCTAGTGACTGGATTCTGGCCATGTACTAGCAGAATGAGCACTCACCTGTGCGCTGGCCCTTTAAATCTTGAGACAGTGCCGCGCGCGCACCCTAGGGAGCGGGGCCGCACGCGAGACCTAGTCCGGACGGGAGCGGGAGCCAGGAGAGGTGAGTGCCCCGGAGCGGGACCGGGCAGCGGAGGGAGGCACGGGTGCACCCGCGATCTGCGATATGGATCGCGGGGGTGCCCGCAACGGAGGCACGGGTGCGCCCGCGATCCGTGGTATGGAACGCGGGGGTGCCCGTGACAGTACCCCCCCCCTCACCTGTGCGCTGGCCCTTTAAATCTTGAGACAGTGCCGCGCGCGCGCCCTAGGGAGCGGGGCCGCGCGCGAGACCTAGTCCGGACGGGAGCGGGAGCCAGGAGAGGTGAGTGCCCCGGAGCGGGACCGGGCAGCGGAGGGAGGCACAGGTGCGCCCGCGATCCGTGGTATGGATCGCGGGGGTGCCCGTGACACGTCCCCATAGACACCTATGACATCTGGCCACGATACAGTGAGCACACACGTGTGGCACCATACCGCACCATGCACTGGAAAATGATAGAACATGCTCTATCTTTTCCTGTATGTACGACCGTCCGCCATGCATCGCTATTGAGAGTGTAAAAGTGAGCAGCACTCACAACAAGGGAAGACGATGGCAGGGAACTTGCTTAGATTGAGTAGAGATGAAGGCTTCTTCCTCCATTGTGTTTAGCCATGGAATGAATCAAGTCTTTACGGATTGTGCATTCGCGTATCTAAGGAAGATGTACCCTGCGTAAACACTTTAATTGCAAGAACATCACCCAAGCACAATGACTGATTATTCTTCTTAAATTTTGTCATCCATGGCCTCATCCTTCTAAAATCAACTTATATAATTATGCCAAGGATCTGAAGGCTTTTGCGGGTTGTACAGTTCCCCTCCGGTAACTGTAGCTTCACAGGCTTTACATTACTACTACCAGGAGCACTTCACCCTACTTCCTGTACGCGTGCGATTACATCAGCAGAGGATGGGGGGAGTGCTAGGGCAGCAGTGTAACATCCTATGGAAGCCAAGCACGGAGGGGCGTGAGTAATACCCCCAGGAGCCATTCAAGTTAATTACATAATTTTAAAAGTGATTTTTAGATGAAGGAGCTCAGGGATAATCAAATATAGAAGATTTCCACAGTCACGGTGCCCTATGAGTTTGTACTCAGGGTAGACCCAACTAAACCCCAAAAATCTAATATGACCCCCCTTTAACTCACTAAACTGCTGACACGACCCCATCTAAATAGTAACACCATTACAATTCATTATAGTCCTCAAGCAAACCTTTCATCACCATCTCTAACTTTTGAAGAACGTTAATAGTTGTCACTCCACAATGCGGTGCGGAAAAAATTTTCTTGTCTAATCCCCTCCTGCTTCCCCTCCCATTGTTCTGAGCATGGGTGCCAATACTTTGCGCACAACAAAAGAAGTCTACTAAAGTGCTCTACTTTTGCCTGCACTGAACAACAAATCTCGTGCTTAAAATATGAACATTCCGTTAATTTAATCTAGTGCACACGATTACGCAGCGTGATGCCCAACTCTGGCTCCCTGATCCCCATGAGGGCTCACAAGCAAACAACCTATAACAGGATGTTTTGGAGTGTGGGATGGCAAACCGTCTGAGGACCCGAGAAAACCCACACAGCACAGATGATACACTCCACAAACCTCTTGGGCATAGTTGGACCTTGATGATTGAACCCAGGGACCTAGCGCTGCTAGGCTGTAGGTGCTAATCACTGAGTGACCCTGTCAATCACTGCTTATAACCATGCTATGGATAGATCCACTTACCACTTATACATGCCCGTACGCCGCTGACATGTTGTCTATATCCTGGCACTACGTGACTACTTTGTTTTCTTTAACCAGTGTTGATTAACTCAGGTCAGAGGGATTCTGTAGGAGGGGCAAGCTAAAGACCAAGCAATCCCAAGATCACCAGATAAGGTTTTTTGTTTGGGTGCAGTGTAGCTGACAGAGAGTTTTACAATGGAACCGGGCATGGAGTGGATAAAAGGCGAATTCCCCAAAATAAGCCAATCCCCTACAGACTTCAGACTTTACAACCCGGAGTGCAGTTCCTCCTGCTCTCACAAGCTTTGTACGGAAGTTATCTATCCCAGAGCACAGCTCGTCACTTGGCTGCGCGAGGCGAAGGACCATCTCTACCGGAAGGAGAGTGGGTAGTGTAATAAACTAGGACATAGGGTATTAAGTGACTAATAATATAAGACTCCACCACCTTTCAGGACCTAGAGAGGATATGTGGCTAATGTAAAAAACCATGATAAAACTTCATATGAATCGCATTTTTCGGTAGGGTTTTCCAGACATTTACTCTTTTGATGCGCGAATTGCCCCGGATTTTTGCCGCACGTGACTCTGATTTTGTGCACTCATCGGGCGCCGGCTTTGCCGCAACAGATCCGGAGCGTGCCTTCGTACAAACCGTCGGATTCGGACAACGTCCGCATATTAACATTTAGAATTGTTTTGTAAGACACACTTCCAACACCGGAAGAAGAAGGTAACGCCGGTGGACCTTGGCGTGGAGCGACAGATGGCAGGAACTGTGCGCACGCTGTACTATCTTATGAATGCGCACAGACCGCGAATCCCTCGTTGGAACAACGCAGCGTGATTCGCGACAGGACCTGGTAGTCAACTCCTGCCCAATGTGCCATTTGTGTTGCTCTATGGAGGGAAATAGATTGAGTAATCTACAAGAATCACTGTTGGCACTTCCATGCAAATCTCTGAGCGCCATGTTTTAATTGTCTGACGCATCGCTGATCTGTCCTCTCGGCTTCATCTACTGTCTATTATGGCCTCCAACGGTCGTTCTCTATGTACGAGATTAGAGAAGGCAATTGGCCGCCCTCTGCGCAAAGAGATCCCAAAACTGCAACAGGAACATGTAACTGGACCAAGTCCCTAGAGCGACATGAGAAAGCCTGCCATCTTCTCCCTGTCCCTGAGGCATACGAGTTACTGACGCACCGCCCCTTGCGTAGCCCCTCAGCACTATAAGCAATGCATGACTTTGGCACATATTATAATTAATGCTTGCAAGGATAGGTGGTCACCCTATACATGAACCTTTGTTTCTAAGGCAAACCTTAGATGGGAAAGTATTAGTTAGGGAATGTGGGAATGATTTTTTATTTGTGTCTACATTTCATACCGAAAGTCTAATTGTGAACCGCAGTGACCCTAACCTTTCATTTAAGCCACAGAACAAGACAGACAGGGGTAAAGAAAAGACAGGGGCACAATCGTTACTAAACAATAGAGGATGTCACAGTTGAGCCCCTCCCCCTCCCGGTACAATGACCTCGATATAGATATACACGACCCATCATTACATCATCCTGACCAGAGATGATGTCACAGCGTATCCCCCCTCCCCTCCCTTAACATGGACCTAGATATAGATAACACTGACCCACTCATTACATCATTACTGACTCATGATAATGTCACAGCTAAGCCCTCCCCCTCCCTGTGACAATGACCTCTAGATGATACCACTGACCCATCAGTACATCATTACTGACCATAGATGATGTCACAGCTTATCCCTCCCCCTCCACTGTACAACTGGCCGCTATATAGATAACATGCTCCATCATTACTGCCATAGATGATGTCACAGCTTATCTCCCCCCTTCCCTGTACATCATTACCCTCTATATAATTAACACGACCTTCAGTACATCACTATCGAACTAGATGATGTCCAACAGCTTATCTTCCTCCCCCGCCCTGTACACTTGACTTCTATATAGAATAAACGTTGACACCTCATTACTCACTACTGACAATAATGATAGTGTTCACAGCTTTTCTCCATCCCCCTCCCTGTAACGCACCCATTGACCTCGATATAAGACTTTCGACACCGGACACATCATTACCAATCACGTTACTACAATAGATGAGTCAACAGCTTACTCCTTCCCCTCTCCTGTCATACACACAAAAACACTACAAATGTACAATGACCTCTATATAGATAACATTTCTCTGAGCCCATCATAGAAATCATATTGAGAAATCCATCATAAATTGAAAGTTTACATGATTATTTACATTCTTTTTTCCGTTCCTACATGGTAACACAGGTAAATATCAACGCAAAAAAAAATTAATTGTAGTATTTCCCTCCCAAAAATAATGTTCCTTTGTACTTTATCTACCCCAAAGTCGTGGCATTCAAAAAAAGTATTTTTATGTACCCATAACACAGAAAATTGTTCTAGCAAAATTAATTTTTACCCTGGAACGGCAGAGTTTTTAATGATAATATTTATAGCAAGTTTACGGCTTACAAAGGGGTGCGTCCCCAGAAATGAATTCTTTGTGCTTTTTTCATTTAGAATTGTGAAATGAACGTGGTGGGACACATCGCTTCCGCACTTTGCAATGATCAACCTTTTGGCCCTTGATACTTTACAGGGAAATGGAACCAGAAGAGTCCTGTATTAGTGGCCCAGAAGCTGGACTGCGCCAGAGCTCCAACTCAAGTGAATGGTGAGCACATTCCTGTAGTTACAGCTTTCACCACTACACAGCATATGAGCTGGTTTGTTTCAGGTCAGTGTTGTCACGCTACCTACGAGTCAAATTAGTAATTTTGAACTGAGCAGTATATACCAGACATCCCTTTATAAAACCAAAACTGACTGCGGTAGTAGTGGTTTAAAAAAGGTTTGAGTGGAACACTTTCCAATGTGCGGTGCCATGTGTGAGCCCATACTCAATAAATAACCTAAATGTATAAACCCTACATTAAAATAGAAACCTACGTAAGTGGAAATCTGCAGCTGTTATACAAGCGTACAAAGTCTTGCATTATTTTACTATTCCCGGGACGTGAACATTACACTTCGAGGATATTTTGTTCTGGCGAAGTACAAGGTGTGATTTTTTTCATGATTGGAACTTGAATTCGGGCATGTACATTATGGTGTGAATTAGGATTTAGAACGTTTAAAGGGCATTATCCTCTTCTCGGGATTCAGCTTGTTTTTATATGCTTATAACATCCTATTAATTTAAATGCTGTGAATGATTTGGCCTTTACAACATGTGAAAACACCTATTTTACAATAAACAGTAGAGAGTCCGTGTATCACTTTCTGCTGTCGTCCTGACTGCTCCACATTCTTTTCGGATGTTTATTTATAGTGTCTTCTATAATCCTGAGTAATCCAGCAAAAAGAATATATTTCTTTACATCGAGCCATGGTCGACTATGATGTGCACAACACTCTGAAACCAAAAATGAAGAAAGCGCCATATAGTAATTAGCCAGTCTCCCGAACCAACACACGGTGATAATCCCCTGTGCCCCTATATATGTATGGTATGTATATAACATAGCTTCTCTCATCCTATGTGAGTCATACCTCTCATTTCTAATAGAATAAACTAAAAGGAGGTTAATATCCGTCCAGGGCTGATTTAGATTGGCTGCGCATTTTCAGCCACCCCCACACGGTGCATCAGATGTAGCATGGAATCAGGAAGTAGACAGCGCTGTAGTCCAGTGGATGTGTTCAATACCAGGTCAGTATTTAAAGGTAAGTTTTATGCCGGACCCGATACAAGGACCAGTTGTAACTATAGATTGTCGCCTTGGCAGCTAAGGGGCTATGATGTTAGTATCTATGAGAATTATACATAGACACTTTGCTTCTGCAGGCCTTATATAATTATAAGCTATGGCTTGAACTTGGGAGACCTTCTTAAGCCCCAAATGCTTTTAACAGTTAGGTTTAGATCCTGGATTAGTTCAATTACAGTTAGGGCAGGTAGCAGGAGGAATCTACCATCAATCTCACTGCTGATAGTAGATTCCCAGGTAGTTTCCTTATCCATGTGTCATATATGGCTCGTGATGAGGGAGTAGGAGGAACTTCTCCGCCGACCCATATACTGTATGTAAAAGGATTGGGGAACTGTATAGTGAACAAAAGCTTCTAAGGCACAGACTATGCCCTTTCCTGGTGTTGTGGGTCGACTAATTTAGCGCTTGTGGGGATATACGTCCTGTTAGGTTAGTGGACTCCCTGCACCAGCCTTCGTATTTCACTCCTCCGCGTAGATTTATACCCCGCGGAACGCCTCTGAGTAGCCTAGGCGTGCACCTGGTTTTCAACGATTTCCTCAAGCCCTCGCAAAGCGTGGTTGGACTTGCTGCTGCAGGTATAACCCACTATGTACGTTCCCAGGTGGTGACTACCACGTGTGCTCGAACGCTCGAGGTCGAGGACCTAGCGGATGACAAACTCTTATTCGGGTCCAGACACAGTCAGTGCAGCCTTCTGCAACAGTCCGTTACACACACTGCGTCTTTGCGCAACTGCGACGCGTAGTGTCTGTGCAAGGAACGGAACACAGGCACACAGCAACATTGGCTGGACACAGTAACAAGGCAACACAGGACGCTGTGAACGGGAACTACACAGAAACAAGCGATCCGCAGAACACAGCAATCTACTCGCTAGGAAGCTTTCTCTAGGCTAACAGCACAAAGATCCCCGGGATATTGAAACAAAGGGTTATTACAAACAGAAATGACAAGACTACAACCTGTTGCGCTGGCCCTTGTAAAATCTTGAGACAGTGCCTCCGCCTCGCACTCCCATAGGGACGGGGCCGCACGCGAGACTAGTCCGGACGGGAGTCTGGGAGCCAGGAAGAGGTGAGTTGCCCCCGGAGCGGAACCGATCTGCAGCGGAGGGATGCACGGGTGCACCCGCATTGCGATATAAGGATCGCGGGGGGTCCCTCCAACGGAGGCACGGTGCGCCCGCGATCCGTGTATGAACTCGGGGGTGCCCGTGACAGTACCACCGCCCCCCTTCGGTCTCCCCCTCTTCTTCTTGGTCCATAGAAACCTCTGGAGGAGATCCGATCAAATAGTCTCTTCAGGCTCCCAGGCTCTCTCCTCAGGGCCCGAACCCCTTATCCAATCTACAGGAAGAACCATCGCTTACCTACCCCTTACACTCAGTCCAAACCTCCTTGCACTCATATTCCTCTGAGAATCGCCAGGAACCGTAGGAGTGGATGCTGGGGCTAAGCGGTCAAGACGACTTGGCTTCAGTAGGGAAGTCAGAAAGGAGTTCGGATGCGCAATAGAGGATGAAGGCTAGCTTGGTATGGCCCGTGTGTGATTAATGATGCTGCGCTTCGAATTACCCACCAAAAAAAGTCAAAGGGGCCAGGAACCGGGCCCGAAGTTTATGGCTTGTATCTTAAGCTGACTATCTGGAGATAGCCATATACCTTTGTCATCCTTAGGAGAGAAGACAGGCAGGCGAGAGCACGACGTGCTTTTAGCACCGGGGTCTTGTACGTCCCTGAAGCTCGTAGAAGGGACTGGCGGGTTCTGACGTCCCCAAACCAGCCCTTGAGAGCCTTCACCAGATCCTACCCACCGCAGGACACGCCTCCACATCATAGGGGGAGCACGCGTAGAGGTTGTGGCTGAGGAATACGTCCATACCCCTAAAGAAACGAGCCGAACCATAGATCCGCGAGTCCCGGAATTTAGAGAACTCAGCCCAAGGTAGAAGGTCAATTCCATTGTCTTGACGGGCTCTGGACAAAGTCGGCGCAAGTAGCAGCCCAAAAGTCTTGTTCACCCTCTCTACTTTGACCATTCAACGGAGGGTGGTATGCAGAATAGTCAAGGATGACCTTCAGTTGGTTCCATAACGAACCCAGAATTTAGAGACAACTGGACTCCTCGATCTCGTACCCCAGGTTAAGCGGAAGGCCATGCAACGGAAGATATGTTTGAAGAACAAACGGGCAATCTGTGGTGAAGACGGACTACGCTGGAAGGGGAACAAAGGGACATTTTGGGAAAACCTGTCCATCACACCACCCAGATGACAGTATTGCCCGAGGAGACAGATCAGTAACAAGTCCATTGCCACGTGAGACCAGGGCTACTGGAGCGGCAACGGGAGTAACAGTCCTCCGGTTTTGATGACGAGAGGCTTTATATTTGGGCTACAGGAGGAGCCGGATCCCACAAAACTTCCCGAACATCTTTGACCAGTTCTGCCACCATACTAGCGGTGAGATGAGCCATGAGCGTTGCTCACCCCAGGTGCCCAGCCAAGACGAAAGAATGTCCCCAAGACAGAATCCTCTTCCTGAGAGCAGGTCTAACACTTATCGTCTTGCCAGAGGCAGCTCGAAGGTCCACCGGAGCTGCAACAACAGCTGATCAGGAGAAATTATGTATGTGCCGAGGAACTGTTCATGCTCCAACAAACATCGACGAAGCGGAACATAGCATCCAGCGTTACATTCTTGTCTGCCTGTACGAAAACTGTGAAATTCAGCAAGTCAAGCGGTAGCAGAACAAAGACCACCGGGCTTGCCCTGGGATTCAGCCGCTGGGCTGTCTGGAGGTACAAAGATTCTTGTGGTCAGTGTACACCAAAAGATTGAGAGATCCCTCCAGAAGAATACCAGCGGCCATCTCTCAAAGCAAGTTTGATGCTAATAGTTCTTCTGTCTCCCATGGAATAATTTTCTCCTCACGCTGGGGAAAAAGTCTTGGAAAGAAACCAAGTCAAGTTCGGCCCTTGGGCCCTTTCTGAGTGAGCGCCGCTCCAGAACTCCGATGGAGGATGCGTCCCCCTCCAGAAGAAGGTTGGTCCTATCTTCTGGCCCTAGAGATACGGGAGCCGAGAGAAAGCAGACTTAAACTTGGAGAAGGCATGTCAGCAGCTGGGCCCGGCACGTGATGGCACCTCTTGGTGCAGACCAGCCACTAGGGACACCAAGTGAAAAGGGGAATAAAAACTGACATTATAGTTCGCAAACCCCAGTAACCCTCTGATGGCTCGGAGACCCTCTGGACCGTGGCCACTGAAGAACTGCAGGACAGCTTCCCGCGGGTTCATCTGATGCCGTTCTGTTCGGAAATTATGTAACCGGAAGGAGGCAGTGCTTGGTGAACAGGCATTTTTCTAACTTTGCAGAGAGTGATGGCACGAATTCGACCTAGACCTTGTCGTAAGTTGCCGGTTTGACTCAAGGTGCTGAAGTACCCAAGATGTCAATCGAGGTAGAACCACGACACAATATAAAGAAAGGTCCCGAAAAATGTCGTTCACAACTCCTTGAAAAACAGGCATGGGCATTACGCATCCAAAGTTGCATCACTAGAATACATCAAGTGCCCATCATGGGTTTAAACGCGTCTTCCACTCATCACCTTGCGGATCCGGATGAGCATGGTAACACCAACGGAGGCCAGCTACTGAGAACACCTTGAACACGTAGGCGATGCCAAAGTCTCTTAATCAACGCAGGGGGTAACGGTTTTTTTCCCGTTATCTGTATTTCACAGCCCACGTAGTCGCATACAGGGACGTAGGGAGCCGCTCTTTTTCTTGGTAACAAAGAAGAAACCTGCGCCAGCCGAGAAGAGGCTTGCGTATAAAACCCCTCTTGCAGATTCTCCTTGATTTAGTTTGACATGGCTCCGGGCCGTACAGAAGAGGATAGCACGACCTCTGGAGGAGTGCGCCAGATGAAGTCCCAGGGCAATCATAGGATCGATGTGGTATCGTTATTGTTTCCCCATGGTATAACGAATCTTTTTGGCCTTGCTGCCGCTTCTTGGAGAAAACATTTCCGAAAAGTCCGATACATACAAGCTGGCAACCCCTCCAGACTGTACGCCACAAGTTTTCCGAATTCCTCACAGGTTAGGACCGTTACGCTGTTGCGGGAATCCTGCTCCCTATACTACAATTTCCTTCCTGTGCCACTAAGTTGCTCGGCATCCCCTAAGTCTTTCTCGCCCCATCGCAGTCATTCCCCCATCGATCTCTTTCTTCTTCTTCCTCTCTCCTCGCCGGCGTGTCCATCCTGTCTCGTGTGGCCACTTCCCCGACTTTCCGTGCCCGCCCTAACCCCCAATACAGTGATCCCTTCGGTCCCTCGTGTGGTGGGCAGTGTCATCATGACGATAGCTGCTCCGATCTGATCTGCGTCTCGCCCGCTCTATCACTGTACGGCCAATTTCTTTCCTTCTCTTGATCTGCGAGGGTGCTGCCGCGCCCCACTTTTGCCACGACAGCCCAGGCAGCTCCGTGCAGATATCACTACCCATCGGCGCGGGTCCACTGCGGAAGAGAGCGTCTACCATTGAACCCGTAGGTCCATAAGACATATGGCCTTCTTGCTCGTCTATTCTGACCACCGGGAATGAATGCCCGAGATAGACTCAAGGCTGCATCCAAGGACTGTTCGCTTGTGATCAGCTTCGCCGAGTCTCAGGAAGGCAGTACCTTGAATCTCGGGTACACCCGTGTGCCACCGCTGAGGAGCCCACCGGGTAAGAGTCAGACTGGAAAGCTGTATGATTTACACCCAGGGACCTCTCCCCAAGAAGCCTAGGTGCTGTGTCGTGTATCCCGAGTTCGTTGAGGACGTACAGGACGAACCCATGTATCATGCCTGGGCTGGCAACAGTCACCAGACAGAGTGCTCCTTTCCGGAGGCTAGACACGCTCTTGTAGATGGCATGCGGGTTATGCCCCTCTTCCAATACCCGGCATGGCGTTCCCTCAGCAGAGTGATTGCCGGCGGGCCCCTGGAGCAGGCGTTTGGTAAGGACTGGCGCCAGTTCCGAGAAAATCAGTCTAACAAAACGGGCCTTTTGGGGATACTCGGAGCAGTAGTTCCTCTAGCTCGCCTCCTGATAACCGAACCTCAATTCGAGGGCCAAGGGATGAGGTTCACTCAGCGGAATGGAAGATCCCGACTGCCAGTGCGTCCTTGACCTGGCGCAAGAGCCTTTCTTAATGTAGCGATGAGGCGGCTCAAATCGTTCCATGCAAGTTCAAAGCCAGGGGGCGGAATTGAACTGCGTACTCTCCCACCGATGATTGCCCGGACCCAAGTTCAACAAGGCGACTCCGCGAGGAGGTCGTGCTGGGTCCTCGAAGAACTGACGACTCTGACGAAACGCATTGAGGCTAGACACAACCTGGTCAATCTCTGGTCCCAAAGCGAGTAGCCCAGCCAGCCTTTCCCTGGAAAGAAGGCTGAGTCACAAATGCCACCTTGGACCTGATCTGTGGGCAATTGGCTCCGGCAAATGAGTTCGATGTGCAAGGAGCATGGGTATAAGCCCCTGCACCATCTTTGGATCTCCTCATACTTGCCGGCAAAAGAGAGGCGTAGCCTGGGTACAGCAGCAGGAAGATAAGCCGGGGTAGCAGGGGTCGCAGCGCCGCTTCAGGAGACTTGTGCTGATGTTGGGGTAGCAGTAGTTTGTTGAGCATGGCGGTGACTCTGCCTCTAGCTGATTACGCTTTTCTGCCCATTCCGCGGGACTGGTGGATCACGATGGTTGGCGAGATCAGGCTGACTGGAGCAGAGGCCCGGCGGGATCCATGCGATCTTTCTGTTAGGTTTCGTGGAAAGTCCTCTGGACCACCCGCGGGAGATTTAACTAGCCAACAACCCGGAACCGGAGCCTAGCGGCACCTGGTTTTTCACCAGAGCCCGCCGCAAGCGGGTTTGACATCGCTGCGGCAGATACCACTAGACGTTCCCAGGTGTGACTAAGCCACGGTGGGCAGTCCCGAGGTCGAGTAACCATAGCGGATGACAAACTCGTAGTCGTGTCCAGGCACAGGGCGGGCAGGCGCAAGATGCAAACTTCAGGTTCAGTCCGGGTCCAGCACCAGGAGTCCCGGCAGGAGGGACACCCGGGAACACTGCACACAGAGCAACCAGGGAGGAACACAGGTACACGGCCACCACAGGACTCTGCACGGGAACACACGAGAATACGAATCCGCAGGAATCGCAGGAACCGCAATAACGCTAGAACGCTTTCTCTAAGCTAGAGGCACAGAAGATCCGCCGGGAATGATGGGAAACAAAGGTTTAGTATTTACCCAAATACAGGAACTATCGACCATAATACTAATAACCCTGTTGCGCGGCCCTTTAAATCTTGCTACGTGCCGCGGGCGCCGCCGCCATTAGGGAGCGGGCCGCGCCGAGACCTAGTTCCGACGGGAGCGGAGCCAGAATGGTGAGTGTCCCGGGAGCGGGAATCCCGGGCGCTGAGGGAAGCACCGGTGCGCCCCGTCGATCCGTGTAAATGCTCGCTGTGGTGCCCGTGCACGTCATAGACCACCTATACATCTGCCTACGAGAACAGGAGCAAAAAAATAACACACTGTGGCACCATACCGCACATGCACTGGTAAAAGATCGGAAAAACCAAAAATTGCTCTAGTCTTCCTGTAGTAACGCATCCGTCCGCCATGCATCGCTATTGAGAGTGTAAAAGTGAGCAGCACTCATCCTCCGCCTCCCAAGGGATCGGCTGTATTCTCGCCCAGGCTATGGCTGCGCAAGCGTACGCTTGTGCGAAAGAGGCCTATCATTGAAATTTGTATTCCTATTTGGATGATTCCCATTCACTTATAATAGGGTCTTATTAGGCTTCCATTGGGATCTGGTGTATTTTATGGTAAGAATAATTCAGCAAAGGGGGGATACAATTGAATGACAACTATAAACCTGCCAAGCACACACGTGTATTGTCACACATCTGCCCCAAAGCTAGGAAGCCAAAGGATAATGTACAATATTTGTGTGCATTGTCTTTGTAGGCAAATGAAGAAATGTAGTGTGAACAGAGTCTGACATGATGCAAATTGTCTTTGTATGAAAGGGGTAAGGGTAAACTAGCCACATAAGAGCAGCCACAGCTGCCCATCACCGCCCTCCTCCCTGCTATCAGCAGATTATACTACATTCCCTATGGAAGTCCTCTAGTAGTACTCATCTCTCTACCACACATGTAATGGCAGTAGATTACATAATGAGAATACCTTAGGGGACAGTGTAATATCGTTTTCTTGTATACTGAAGTGGTGTAAGAGGTTTCAACTAAATTGTGATGTCATAATGGATGTAAGGAGCTGTATTATTACAGATTACAGTAAGATGCAGATATCTGGGGCAGAATGATTCCTGCCTATGCTTTGTGTCTCCTGATCTGTCTTTTTAGCTTAGTTCAAGAAGGAGATTCCCAAAGTCATCCATGGATACGAAAGAGAGAAGGAGAGGTGAAGACAGGATGGAGAATGGAGGAGATCATCCCTTTAATCATGGCACTGGGAGTGATTTTTGTTATCTATGAAGCCTGGAAGGAGTATCTTGAAGTAAGGGCATGTAGATAGCAAATGGGATCCAAAGTCTTCCATCACAATGGTTATTACTGGCTACAAAAGAGAGAAGTCTATGAGACAAGGAGGCATAGGGAGCAGTCTGTGTAGCAGCAGGGAGGTGGAGGTGTGATTTGGACCACCTAAACTGTAAACACAGGGAGGAATAGGAGCTGCTCTGTAATTTGATGGTCGGGTAGTATCCTGATACATAGGACTGTGGGAAACCCCAACATGTGTGGGAGCCTATAGAAGTAAATGGGGTCCTGTGCAAAGTAAATGGGGTCCTGTGCATGAGGCCCAAAAGGTACACAACACTTCAGCTTTGAGTAGTGAGTAACCCAGACCTGAGCATTGTACGGCCCGTGGGACACACCTGGCCCTCTAACTATCTCTGAGCGGCCTGCCTGCGCTTATTTCAAAATTTGAGGTCCCTTCCCCATCATTAAACAATGATGCAATTAGGTCCTCCATATTTTCACTGAATCGTTGTTATGTTTTATTTACTGTTTTTTTGCTGGACACGCGCTACCTTCACTCGGCCCGGCTTGGTGAACTCCAGTGCATTCAGCACAGCAGCAACACCTGGTGGACGTTGGAGGAACTGCCTTAGTGAATCGCCGGAAGACCCGAATCCACCGCAGAGAACGCACCGCTGGATTGCGAATGGACCGGGTAAGTAAATCTGCCCCACTGTTAGGCTGCATTCACACTACAGTATGGGGGACGTATATACTGCCGACGTATATGCGGCCGATATACGTCCCCCATACACTTTGCTGCAGGCCTCTGCTCGCACCAAACTCCAGGCCGACAAAAGACGCAGGTCTGCTCCAGTCTTCGCTCCTGGTGACAAGGTCTGGTTATCCGCTAGATATATCCGGTTGAAGATTCCTGGGTACAAACTTGGTCCTCGATTCTTGGGTCCCTTCATGGTTCTTTCCCGCATAAATCCAGTCTCCTACAAACTGCGCCTTCCCTCCACCATGCGCATCCCGAACTCCTTCCATGTCTCCCTACTCAAGCCTGTCATCCTGAACCGTTTCTCCCGGCAAGTACCTACTCCTGCCCCGGTGGCTGACTCCTCGGACGTTTATGAGGTGAAGGAGATCCTCGACATGAAGATGGTGAGAGGGAGGCGGTTCTTCTTGGTTGACTGGAAGGGGTTCGGGCCAGAAGAGAGATCCTGGGAGCCTGAAGACAACATCCTGGACCATGACCTCCTACAGAGGTTTCTACAGCCCAAGAGGAGGGGGAGACCGAAGGGGGGGGGTACTGTCACGGGTGGTCCCGCGACTCATATCGCGGGTCGCGGGCTCACCCGTGCTCCCCGGGGCTCGCAGGCGCAGCGCCGGCGCAGCTCACCTCTCCCCGGTCCTGTGTCTCCGTCTGGCTCCGTGCGCGCGCGTCCCCGTCTCCTAGGGCGCGCGCGCGGCACCTTCAGAAGATTTAAAGGGCCAGCGCACCGCTGATTGGTGCACTGGCTGAACACTTCACCTTTAAAAGGCAAGTACCTCCCTTACTACCTTGCCGGATCTTTGTGCCTTACAGCCTAAGAGAAAGCTCTGTTGCGAATTGCCTGCGTTCCTGTGTTCCCTGCATTCTAGTGTCTCCTGTGTATCCTGCGTTCCTGAGTCCTTCCGTGTTCCAGTGTCTACCCAAATCCCTCCGTGCTGCTGTCCTGTGTACCAGTGTTCCTCCGTGCTGTTGTTCGTGTGCCGTATTCCCGTACCCTTCTGCTTGGACCTCCTGTTGCTGACCCCGGATTTGACCCTGACGTTGCACCTCTGCTGCCTGCCCTGACCTTGTGCCTGGACCCGACCTAGAGACTGTTTGCCGTTTCTGTACCTCGACCTTGGCCGCCACTGCAGACAAGTCACTCCTGTGGAACGACCTGGTGGTACCACGCCGCAGCTTGTCTAACCCGCTTTGCGGCGGGCTCTGGTGAAAACCGGGTACCACTTAGACTCCGGTCCCAGGAAGTGGCTTGTGTCATCGTCTGCAGTGGTCCAGAGGATCCACTTTCCTCCTGCCTGACAGTCCAGCCTGACAATAAGGTATTGACTTTAGCATATGGCAAAATTATTATTATTTTTTTTTTTACAAAAGATTTTGATTATTTAAATCTACTAAAATATTATAAAACCTATATAGGTTTTCAGTATCTCTGTGATTGCAATAACCTAAACAAATAAAGGGGAGGTTTCATTTGGAGCACACAAAAAAGCTGTAAAAAAAACTGAGCGCAATATTGCCCGATGTGGAATATTAAATACCGTCACTAGGAAGTACAATTTGTTATGCAGAAAACAAGCCCTCATACAGCTCGGTATACTGAAAAATAAAAAAGTAATGGGTGCTTGAAAATGGAAACACAGAAACCAAAAATGGCCGTGTCCTTAAGGGGTTAAACACATTACTGCCTTAGATGACAGAGATGAATTTATTCACTGTCCTGGACCCTAGAGATTTTGCCATAAATCCATTATCTTCTGTAGCTAAAAATGGCAAATTATTATAGTGCACAATTTTAGACATGAGTCAGAGAAAGAAAATCTGGTTTTGTCTGTATGATTGTGTATGTAGTCTCATGGATGGATACAGAATCCAAACTACATGATAACAGGAAACGTGTGTTCTGTTTTGTAAGCAGGAAAGGAAGATTCTAGATAATGTCACTGCTGACGTCACAGATATGACAGATTCCTCAGAGAATTCGGAACACACAGATGGCGAACTTATCCTGTGGGATATAGAAGAAGAATACTGAATTTCACCATCCATTCTTACAAACTTGAGATTACACCTTGGAATAAATCAACATGGAGCATGAATAAAACTCATGGCTAAGCATATTATATGAACATATCACTCTCTTTTATAGAAACTGGCTCTTCTTAAAGAGGACCTGTCACCCCAAATTAGTGCCCCCATCCAAACATACCAACTGAATCTACTCCCCGGGCCCTTTCTAATGCTGCCCATTTCAAAGTCCTGGCATTAATCAAACTTCAGTAATCGGAGCTATAGCATATGAAACATTACTTACTTGATGTCCAATCGACGGAACAGCAGTCCGGCTTGTTCATTAGGGGGCCGTCCAGGGGTAAGTAAATTTGTCCTAGATGCTTTCTATAAAATGACAGCAAGCAGGGATCTAGAAAACCGTGAGGAATTGATATAGAAAGTATATTGGAAAATTGTATAACATTTCCTTACACAAACCATATCAATTATTTGCTGAAAGTGGACAAACTCTTTAAGGTGCAGAGGCAGCTTACATATTTGATATGGCTGTAATAGTATCAACCCAGAGGTGACACATCTAATTTCTGCCATTGTGAAAGACCTATCAACCTATTTTGTGTACTCCATTTACAAATACAGCACATCTGACAAAACGCAAGCCCTTGTAGGCAAGTTCTCTTGGTTCTGAAGGGGTTAGAGAAGTTTTTATGGTGGTCAGATCGGAATTGGCACCTGATCTGGAAAACTAACAGAGAGGGTGATCTTATAGGAAAACCAATACTACCTTTAGGCGGCTTTCACACACTGCGCTTGAATTGAGTACACTATGCTGCGATTTATTATGCACAGATTTTCTGCACAGGACTATTTATGCATAGTACATATGGAGTGTGGGCTCCTGAAAGGGTCGGGCATTGAATATTGGGTATCTACCTTCACAGCTACATTTAAACAGAATAGGTGGAGATATTTCCATTATGTATTATCTCTGTGTATTCTCCACTCTTGGTTTTAGCTCCCAACAACAAATGCAAAAAAAAAAACTGCTGAAATACCTGAGGTGTGAACTGTCCCTAGGCCAGGGATAACATCCATTCTAACCTTATGTAGAAGCTATATGTTTATAGTATGGTCACATGACTGAGCTGAGCCAATAGTGATGTCACATCTCTTCTCCCTCATCCAATTCCTCTTTCACTACCTCTGCTGACTGTATCCGGTGCCGCCGTCTTCTTGGTTTCCACACCATAATCCATAAAACCTCTCCATAGTTTTCTTCACTAAACCCCTCAGCCATCTCCCCTGTGTAGTGTCCTGTAGGTCATCACCACACATAACAACCTTTTATCCTGTTACAGTAATTCACATACAACCTCAAAAACATTCTGAGGTAAAAAGTTTGTATTTTTTGTGTCCAAATTGTTTCTCAGTGTGAAGAGGTCTTTGGACTACCGAAATTATTTTTAAATAGCTGAAAATATCATATTGTCTCAGTTTCCAGACCAAACCCGGCCGTGTGAACCATAGTAAGGTCTGGAAACCCTGGGCACCACTGTACTGCAGGTTTATGAGGTAATGTATGAGGTAATGTATGAGGTAATGTATGAGGTAATGTATGAGGTAATGTATGAGGTAATGTATGAGGTAATGTATGAGGTAATATATGCGGTAATTCTCCTCCCCCTCCCTGTACAATGACCTCTATATAGATAACACTGACACATCATTACATCACTACTGACAATAGATGATGTCACAGCTTATCTCCTCTCCTCCTCCTCCCTGTACATGACCTCTATATAGATAACACTGACCCATCATACATCATCATGACCATAGATGATGTCACATTGCTATCCCCTCCCCCTCCCTGTACAATGGCCTCTATATAGATAACAATGACCCATCATACTGACAGACAATAGATGATGTCAAAGGTCCCTCTATCTCCTCCTGTCAATGATCCCTATATAGATAACACTGACACCATCATTACATCATACGACAATAGATGATGTCACACTTTCTCCTCCCCCTCCCTTCTACAATGACCTCTAATAGATAAACACTGACCATCATTACATCACTACTGACAATAGATGATGTCACAGCTTATCTCCTCCCCCTCCTGTACAATGACCTCTATATAGATACACTGACACATCATACATCACTACTGACAAATAGATGATGTCACAGCTTATCTCCTCCCCCTCCCTGTAACAATGCTACCTCATATAGATACACTGACCCATCATTAGAAATCATATTGAGAAATCATCATAATTAGTTAACATGTTTATTACAGTACTGGTAAAACACAGGTAAATATAAACTACAAAAAAAAATTAACTGTATTTCCTCCAAAAAGTATTTTCCTTGTACATTAATATACCCCAATCATGGCATTAAAAAAGAGTAGTTTTATGTACCACAACAGAAGAAAACTTGTCAGAAAAATAATTTTTACCTTGGAAGGCAGAGGTTAATGTATTAATTTTTATAGAAATTGGCTTAAAGGGGTTTTCAGGATGATGCTTTTTAAAGAAATTTTGTATAGCTGTAAATGAGGTGGGGACACTCAGCAGCTTGCCATGATCCACTGTTTGGCCCTTGATATACAGGGAATGGAACCAGAAGAGTCTGTATAGTGGCAGAAGCTGGAACTGCAGCCAGAGCTCCAACTCCGAGTATGGGAGCAGCAGCTGTAGTTACAGCTTTCAGCCCACCACACAGCATATGGAGCTGGTTTGTTCAGGGTCCCCCACGATCAAATTGTTTTACTGCCATCATCAATACTAGACAATCCCTTTAACATACCCCAAAACTGACTGCGGTAGTAAGTGTTAAAAAAAGGTTGTGAGTGAACCACTCCACTGAGTGCTACACCATGTGTGAGCCCATACTCATAAATAACACTAAATGTATAAACAACGATCATTAAAATAGAAACATCGGTAAGTGGAAAGGAATCTGCCGTGTCGTATAAAGCGTACAAAGTCTTTTGCATTTTTTTACATATTCCCCGGGGAGCGTGACATTACACACTGCGCAGGGTAATTTGTGTACTGTAGAATACAATGGTGTATTACTTTTTCTGTACTTAACTGATTGCGGAATCTGGGGCATTACCACTAATGTGGTGTGGAATTAGGATTTTAGAAAGGGTTTAAAGGGTCATTATCCTCTTCTCGGGGATAGCTTGTGTTTTTTTCATGCTTATTAAACTGCCTATACCTATGCTGTGACGGGATGTGTGGTCCTTTACAACAGGGAAAACCCTAGTTAAGAATAACAGTAGAGGATCTCGGTACACTGTGCTGTCGGTCGATGCTCCACATTGTCGCTGTGCTTCGTGATGTATTTATTATAGTGTGCTGCTATAGCCCGCTGTCATTTACAGTGGCCCTAGGTCCGAGATGTCACAAAACTCACAGAGGCAACTGAATGAAGTAAAGCTTCCATATTAGGAATTTGCGCCGGCTCCCGCACCAACACAACAGGGTGAGATCCCCCTGTTGGCCCCCCCAATATATATATGTTTATTATATAACATAGTAGCTCCAGTCTAATGTATTCAATCAACCTCATATTAGAATAGTAAAAGAGGTTTTAATAGTCATTCATGTCGTAGATTATTAGGTTGCATGCATTTGTCAAGCACGTCCCCCGACGTAGATGTGTAGCAATGGAAAAGGGAACTTCGACAAGCAGCTGTCGTAGTCAGTGAATAATTGGTAGAAGTGGCCAGACTCATGTCACTCACGCGAGTAGTTGAATAAGAGCTAAGCTGTAGTATCAGGGGCAGATTAAAAAATTGTCATGGCCTTGGGCTGTATCGAATATTACTAGTCCCCTAGACCTAGCGGTGTGCGCACCTAGGCAACCGTGTGGCCAGAGAGGCACCCGCCAGAGCCCGCACTACTGGCAGATTCGCGCCCCCATCCTCCCAACCACTGCCAGGTGCGGACAACCCATGTCCACACTGGTTGTCAGGGAGCTGACACTGCCTGCTATGTCACACTGATCACGCACGCGCAAGGACGGTAAAGCGTCCCAGCGGGCAGCCGTAATTATGTTCATTAACGCTGGCATGCGTGGGCACCTTACTCCTGTGTGTTGCTGCTGTGAATCAGCCCGGATTTTTTTTCTCAGAGGAGCGGAGTCTGAGGTGAGTTTATTATACTTTTGTTAATTCAGGGGCATCCACAGTGCATTATATATCAGATAAGCTCTTGCATTTCCTGTCCGCTCCCGCACCTCCCCATAACAACTCCGCCTGCACCCTGCCCCGAACTCGTCGGCACCAAATCTTTCCCTGCGTATCTATCTATCAGTCGTGACGCTAATAACCTTTTGTGTACGGAGCTGGGGAGGTGTGAGGACTTTGCATTAATGACCGTTGTTTTCATTGCTACCATTTTGGATGACTGCGTGGATCCTTTGAAACTTTTATACTCTTTGTGATGTTAAAATGGTGTAAAACTACTAAGTGGCGTTCAGTGTCTGTATAGGACTCCTGAGAACTCCGACGCTCATGGCAGTCTCTGTGTAAATATGATTCTAACTGAACCGTCATGTTGGTGCTGGTTACAATATTGCCGTACTGGCACTTGCAATAAGTAATTAGGTTTTTGGTTCAGTTTGGGCACTCGTCCTAAAGGTCGCCCATCACTCGCCCTAACGTACAGAATTTACTTACTACTATGGTAGTAGAATCAAGCTTTTTTGGGGAATGAAGGATTCAAAAACCCCTTTTCTTATACTATCAGTCTTCAGTTTGGGGACCATTAGAGGGACCTTCAGACGTCCCAAATGGTTTCATGTGAAGCTCCAACTGATTATAAAACTTATTGGTGATTGGTGCCCGGGCCCCTATAAGGCTGTGGCCCCTGGCTACCTACTGCTCAAACCGCTTTAATCCACTACTGGAAGTGGACTCACATTTTCCACCACCAGACACGTGGAAGCTGTCTGCTTCCTGCTTATCTCTCTTATTTATACTGTCGGAGACACAGTTGATCTTAGAGCGTCTCTGGATGTTTGGGACCCTGCCCAATCCACTCTTATTATTTAGATATAATACAAGACCTTATTATATTAGTATTATTGGAGGGTCCTCGGTGTTTGTATCCTTTAACAACAATATTCTGTTGTCTTCTTCTCCAAAAGTATATTTCTACATGCTTTTAGTGAATTTTCTCCTCTTCTCCCTCCCGCCTCTCTTTTTTTTACTTACTCATGTATTTTGGAACATTCTAACAATCTTTTGTCAAAACTTCCATTGTCAAATAATCCCTTTCTTAGTTTTCCATGAGTGAATACTTTCCAAGGACTAAGATAAAAGCTTACCAAAACCACAAATGTCACAAAACACATCCACATCCACCTGCCTCTCACACCGCCCTCACCATGATCAGAAATTTTCCTACCCCTAAGCCCATGCACGGTGAAAGTGTAAGCCAAAAGATGTGTGCAATTGTATTACATTTTTACTATTTTTGTTGAGTGAGATTTGTAGCACTATTTTGGTTGATTAGATCAAAGGGGTTAGGCACCGAGGAATAAAGTCTTAGAGGGTTGTAAATACAATACCCTAAGCGTGGTTCCTATTGGGTTATTGTACTGTATTCCTGAGTAACCCTCTCTATTTTGTGCCTCCAACACGTTTAAAGTGGAAATGTCACCAATTTCTACCTACCAGGCCCACTCCGGCTAGGTATGAATTCCTTTCGTATGAGGTAATGTATGAGGTAATGTATGAGGTAATGTATGAGGTAATATATGAGGTAATATATGAGGTAATGTATGAGGTAATATATGAGGTAATGTATGAGGTAATGTATGATGTAATGTTTGAGGTAATGTTTGAGGTAATGTATGAGGTAATGTATGAGGTAATGTATGATGTAATGTTTGAGGTAATATATGAGGTAATGTATGAAGTAATGTATGAGGTAATGTATGAGGTAATGTATGATGTAATGTTTGAGGTAATGTATGATGTAATGTTTGAGGTAATGTATGAGGTAATGTATGAGGTAATGTATGAGGTAATGTATGATGTAATGTTTGAGATAATGTATGATGTAATATATGAGGAAATGTATGAGGTAATGTAGCACCACAGCGGTACCGTACAGTGGGTGGTTCTGGTCCTGGAATGAGGCGTTTATCACCACAGAGAGATTGATTGAGGGATTAAAATGTGCCACTGTAAGGTTGTGGTCACACACAACGCTTAGGGTGAAGACACACGTGGCGTTTTTAGGCCGTTTTTGGGCCGGCCCCTGGTATAAAGCTTGCACACTGCCCCCCCGATATAGCCCAGCTCCTGCCCCGGTATATACGCTCCTGCCCTGGTATATAACCTGCACCTGACCCCATATATAGCCACTCCTGCCCCCGTATATAGCCAGCTCCTGTTCTGGTATTAGCTTGCACCTGCCCCTGATAATATCCAGCTCCTGCCCCTTATATAGCCGCTCCTGCCCTGTATATAGCCACCCTGCCCTGGTTATACTTGCATCTGCCCACGATATAGCAGCTCCTGCCCTGGTAGAAGCTTGCACCTGCCCCCGATATCGCCAGCTCCTGCCCCTGTATATAGCCAGCTCCTCCCTGGTATATGCCTGCACCTGACCCCATATATAGCCAGCTCCTGCCCCGTATATAGCCAGCTCCTGTTCTGGTATAATAGCTTGTCACCTGCACCTATATAGCCCGCTCCTAGCAGCTCCTGCCCTGATATAGCCAGCTCTGCCCCTGTATATAGTCCACTCTGCCTGTAATCTTGCTCTGCCCACGATATAGCCTCTCCTGCCTGTTATAAAGCTTGCACCTGCCCCCGATATAGCCATCTCCTGCCCCTGTATATAGCCACGCTCCTGCCCTGGTATATTAGCCCTGCACCTGCACCCCATATATAGCCAGCTCCTGCCCTCGTAGCACTTAAAAAAAGAAAGTCCAAAACTCGCCTTTCCGACCCACCTTTTCCATCAGCAGCGGCAGGTTGTTATGCTGTCGACGTAACAGAGAAGACCTGCTCAGGTCGAAGGTGAGTTTTGATTTCTTTTTTTTTCTTGACTCGATTATAAACGAAAGCTTGGCTTATACTCAAGTATATATGGATGAAAAAGTTATTGCGTCAGCGATGACAAAACCCCCTTTTTTAATTTAACTCAATAAACCTGCATAAATTTAGTATCCCTCTGATCTTACTGACCCAAAGAGTGGAAGTGTACAAATTCATTGTGGTGCCCAGTATATTAATGGAGGGAGCAGAAATATAAAATACTTTACAGGGAGCCCAGTGTTGAAATGTATTGGGGGGTGAGGCCCAGTATGTAAATAGTTCAAAGGATGGGGAGGCATATATTAATAACTAAATGGGGGGGCAGTATATTAAATCATTACTTGAGGGCCTCTAAAATTCATGGGCACCCCACTATTAGAAAGTAGTATAGTAATATATGCAGGACCAGGTTTTTTATTATGGGCTATATTTGGGGGGGGGGGCATATTTCATGTTATCCAGTGGTGGCATTGTATTGTGAGTAACTGTGGTACTTCTAGGTGCACAGTGTGGGGGCATGTGCTGTCTGGAGCTGGAGACATCGGTGGAAGATTCTTCAGCCATAAATTAAGCCGATTTCTGCCTGAAGGAGAAGACATGTCACCTGTGAGGTACTAGAGCACACTTCTGTCTGTGTCAGATCCGGATTGTACTCACTGACTACCTTCCTAGTGTGAGACGTCTCTAGCCTGTCTGTACATGTACTGTTATATTCATGTTCCATAGTGAGCCAGCATTGGGGTGTGGGTTTTGTCATCATTTTTGTTATGGTTTTATCTTATTGATAATGTTGGTGCTGACTTCACTCACTGTAATCACCCCCTGTTCTGTGACCTCTGTGTTGTGTATTAACCCTCTGTCCTGTGACATCACTATGTGTGTATTAACACTGGTCAGGGGTACAGTGTGGGGGTATATGTGTGTGTACATTGTGGTCAGTTGTGGTTTGATGGGTAATATATATATGTGGCTACAGTGTGGTCAGTTGTGGTGTGAGGGGTATATATGAATATATGTGTGTGTACGTTGTGAACAGTTTTGGGTGTGAGGGGGTATATATGATTATGTGGGTGAGCAGAATATATGTGGGGATCACAGTGTGAACAGTTTGTGGTATGAGTATATATATATATATATATATATATGGGAGGGACAGTGTGGTCATTGTGTGTGGGGGTATTTGATATATGTGGTGCTACAGTGTGGGTCAGTTGTGTGTGAGGGGTAATATATGACATATGGGCTATATTGTGACCAGTTTTGGTGTGTAGGGGTATATATGATCTGTAGGGGTACAGTGTGGTCATTGTGTGTGAGGGGTATATATGATATATGTGGGCTACAGTGTGATCAGTTGTGGTGTGAGGATATAATTCTGTATGGTACAGTGTGGTCAGTTGTGGTGTGAGGGGTATATATGATATAATGTGGGCTACAGTGTGATCAGTTGTGGTGTTGGGGTATATAATGATCTGTAGGGTACAGTGTGGTCAGTTGTGGTGTGAGTGGTATATATGATATTGTGGCTACAGTGTGGTCAGTTTGTGGTGTGAGGGGTATATATGATATATGTGGGCTACAGGTGATCAGTTGGTGGTGTGAGGGGTATATATATATATATGGAGCACAGTGTGGTCGTTGTGGTGTGAGGGGTATATAGATATTGTGGGGCACAGTGTGGTCAGTTGTGGTGTGAGGGTATATATATATGTGGGGGCACGTGTGGTCCATTGTGGTGTGAGGGTATATATGAATATGTGGGGGCACAGTGTGGTCAGTTTGGTGTGAGGGGTATATATGATATATGTGGGGGCAACATGTGGTCAGTTGTGGTGTGAGGGGTATACAGTGGGGGCACAGTGTGGGTTGTTGTGTATGTGAGGGTCAGGTGTGAGGAGAATAAAGGATGATGTCCCCATGTCTGTTTATAAACCGCAAGATGAGTCTTGCGGAAGAAGTCTCCTGGAGATCAGAGAGAGGAAGAGACAACATGAGGGACGTCACCTGTAAATCATGGATGACACTGCAGCCTCTGTGCAGGACTGGTATATCCTACTATATGGTCACTATATGGTGGTACATACTGGTCTGTGTGGTAGATTATCATTTAGTATTGTAGTATTTTGTAGTGGTGGGATAATCATGATGTAATGTTATTTTGGTGCCCTGTACAGCGGTATCATTAGTGATATTGCACTTTGCTCGTGGTGTTTGTATTATAACAATACAATCATCAGTAATGAGTTTTAGTTGGTAATTTGGTAATCGCCGGTCATGTTGTGGAATCCTGTGGGCAGTTTTTCAAGGGATCACTTGAAAATTGTAGCGCTATTGTTTGGAATATTGGAATTATGTTAGTTTTTTGGTACAGTATTGTGTACCATTTTTCATTAATAATATGTTGGTAGTATTTTTTAGTTTTCATGGACCAAATTGGAAATCATTTAGTAAAAGTAGGAATTTTATCTAAAACTAAAGATATCTTTGTTTATAATATCTCTAGAGCAGTGGTGGCGAACCATGGCAACGGGTGCCAGAGGTGGCACTCAGAGCCCTTTCTGTGGGCACTAGGCCATTGCCCCCAGGACGAGTTCACCAAACAGGACCAAATCTCCAAGATCTTCTTGCATTCCCAGGCAACTACTCTCAGACCACATTTTAAAGCGACACTTCATTGACTGTTTGGAACTGCCGGGAAAATTAAAAGGTTTTGACCGAAGATCTATCGAGGTCATTCTGTTTGGACCAACCATTCTTCTCTCTCGCGATAGACCATGCAGAGAAGCTACAATTTGGTCTAATTTGCCCGTCCTTCTTTCAACGTTAATTTGTGCCTCAGGCGGCCAATAAATTAAAAGATGTGAAGAACAGGGTACAATAATTACTGCTTAAATGCCATGTTGGCACTTCATAGAAATAAGTGGATTTGGTTGTTTGTTTGGGCACTCGCTTCTAAAAGTGTTCGCCATCACTGCTCAAGAGCTTTGAAACTGTGTAACTATGTGATATCTTTTACATATATTGTTATGGAGGGGCCCCCGCATTGGATGCTGAGGCTGTGGGCCCCATCTAAATAGGTGCTCCATAACGCTGGGACCCTTAATCTGGCCCTGATGATATGGCTACTGCATCAACCCGTGGCTTTCTTGATTTGTGGACATCTGTTTTATTTTTGAGGATATTTTTGCTAATTTTAAGCTACTGAAGATGAATGAGACAGACACAGAACTTTTCTCCAAAAATCTGCAGCGCCATAGTCTCATGTCATGCGAAACCCATCCAGTCCCTATTACCAGCTGTTCTCCTAGATGATGTAACCTCTGTAGCATTGAGTAACTTTTCATGGAGAACCGATGTACACTCTCTAACTTACATCAATCCCTAACAAGGGCATTATTTCTACATAAGGGTTTATTGATTGTCAGAGGTAAATAGGTTCTGTGGTTCCACATTGTTATAATACAATAGCTTTGTATATACATGTTTCCATGATGGGTATGAGAGGTGTGGTGTATCTACATACCTGCAGACCTGGGGCTGTTACACATCATGTGCACCAGAGCACAGAGGCGTCCATGCGCCTCCCTCCTCCCTGCCTGCCAAAACCACCGTCCCAGCATGCATCACTTCAACAAACTTTAAAAGGGAAACGTCTTAAAGGGGCAATGCTCCAGTGACTGCGAAGCGGCACACACTGACTATGGGAGACAGTAACTATTGTTCACCCAATTTCACACTAAGAAGATACTAAGAGAGTAAGGGTTGTAAGCAGGAGGAACTTCTCTAGTATTCCTGTGATCTCATATAACAAGATTTTCTTTATGGCCACAGGGATGTATATGCAGAGACAATGCGCATAGATTGGGTGGGCATCTGCAGTGTTTTACTGTAGCAGCAAAATGGAAGAGAAATAACTAATTTAGTATCAATTTATGTGACAAGGTTTTCACACAATACGTAGTTAATTTGTATTTACCTATTCTACACTGTGGCATTCACTGTGTGTATTATCCCTGTATGTGGCATCACTGTGTGTATTATCCTGTACTGTGGCATCACTGTGTGTATTAGCCCTGTACTGTGACATCACGGTGTTTATTTCCTGTACTGTGCAATCGACTGTGTGTATTATCCCGTACTGTAACATCACTGTGTGTATTTATCCTGTACTGTGACATCACTGTGTGTATTATTCCTGTACTGGTGACATCACTGTGTGTATTTCCCTGTACTGTGACATCACTGGTGTGTATTCTCCTGTACTGTGTACATCACTGTGTATATTATCTCTGTACTGTAACATCACTGTGTGTATTATCCCGTACGCTGTGACATCACTGTTGTATTATCCCTGTACTGTGACATCACTGTATAATCCCTGTACTGTGACATCACTGTGTGTATTATCCCTGTACTGTGTACATCACTGTGTGTATTATCTCTGTACTGTAAATCACTGTGTGTATTATCCCTGTACTGTGACTCACTGTGTATATTATCCCTGTGCTGTGACATCACTATGTGTATTTCCCTGTACTGTGACATCACGGTGTGTTTATCCCTGTACTGTGACATCACTGTGTGTTTCCCCTGTACTGTCACATTACTGTTTGTATTACCCGTACTTGTGCCTCACTGTGTATATTATCCCTGTACTTTGACATCACTGTGTGTATTATCCCTTTACTGTGACATCACTGTGTGTATTATCCCTGTACTGTGACATTACACTGTGTGGTGATTAATCCTGTACTGTGACATCACTGTGTGTATTATCCCTGTACTGTGACTCACTGTGTATTTCTGTACTGACATCACTGTGTGTATTATCCCTGTACTGTGGACATCATTATGTGTATTATCTGTGTGTATTTATGTGTTTTTTTGGGTCATCTGTTCCCCCTTCATGGTTATTGCAGGAGAATACTATATATATATAATATATATATATATAATATATTATATATATACACAGCACATGAGCAGATCTCTGCAGTCTTTGAAGGTTTCTCCATTCCTCTATGTGGCAGCCATGTATTAGTACAGCTCTGTCAGTCAAGATTTGGTAACATTTTTGTCAGAAGATTTCATATGTAAAATATGAGCTTTATAAAAGTCCGCTTTAACAGATCTACCGCAGAAAGAAAGCTTTGGTTCTGGATTATAAGACTGTTATCGGGATCCAGTCACAGACACTTCTGATCAATACAGCGGCCCTAAATCAATTACTGTTTTACATGTGAAAAGCTTCTGCCTACACATTAAGGGTTTCCTCATTTTTTAAATATATTCTTTCTGTTCAATCCTCCCAGTTCTCTAGATCTCTGCTGCTGTCATTCATAGGGAAGCTGCTATGTTTGCTCCAGTTGACAAAATCTGACCATGGTCACCAGGTGCCTGGCTCTTTAATATCACACAGCTCTGATTACTCTCTGTGATTAACGAGCCGTGCACCTGTGTACCATGGACAGATTTCGTCCAGGGAAATAACAAGGAGTTTTCTATAGAATGACAGCAAGCAGAGATCTAGAAACACGAGGAATTAATGCAAAGTAGATTGGAAACAAACTCTGTATAGTTTTTCTTATACAAACAGTACATTTATTTGCTGGAATGGGAACAACCCTTTAACATGGAACTCGCCGTGTTAATATTTACTGGAGTATAGTGGCGCAGTTCCTGTGCCCATGGGGATCCTATAGGGGGCAGTATGACTCCAGCTCTCTGGTACTTAGGTTTATAGGTGTAGCGATGCAGGCGTACGGTTTAGTAGGGATTAGCCACACTTCTGTTGTAGGACCTGGGCTGCACCTCAGTCTTCAGTCCGGGTTTGTAATGAGCTCTAAAACTGTCCATTATTTCATGTTGCAAGTCTTGGCATATCTCACCTGTGTCCGCCAATAGCGGGCATGTCCATAGATGGGTGGGTTATTGCAAACAAATATTGGAAGGATAGATATTAGATATAAAGATATCAGTCCAGTCACCGACACATCCGCTATATTGGGGGGATTTTACAGTGCCAGTTGATGAAAGCTCTTGCTCGCCGTCACCCATCGTATCTATCGGAAGCTCCAAACTTCTGATAAATCTGCTGGGTTTGCGCCGCTGGAATTTCGCGCAAGGCTTGGCCTTAAGTAGAAAAGTGTTTAGACTGCACCAGAAGACTGTGCCGGCTATAGGTAGTGGGCAAATGTGTTGCAAGTGGGGTACAGAGCACCAGCTGTACCCCTGCGCACACCTCCACACCTAATGCCCGTACGCCAGGATCTGCACCTATTTCAGAGCTCGTACACCTGGATCCAGGCACCCAAGTTCTGATAAATCCCATCCATAGAGGGCTGCTGTCATTGTTTTTTTGATAGATATATAGATAGATAGTATAAATGACGATTGGTTGATAAAGTAGCTGTTAGATAAAAAGAATAATGGATACAACGAGAGAATAGATAGATAGATAGATAGATAGATATAGATGTATAGATGATAGATAGTATAACATACATGCCAACTCTCAGAGCCAGAAACTCGCGAAAGAGTAGGAATGAATGCAAGAGTTGGAAAATATCCAAGGAAGAATATATCAATTATTGGATATTATTAGATAGACAGGTAGTTGATATGGAATACAAAGAAACATACTTAATATGATATAGATTGATATAGATAGATTATACTAGTTGATAAATAAATGTAGACAGATAGATACATAGATAGAACCAGATAATAGATATAGGCGGGAGATATATTTTTTTATGCAATAGATAATTTTTTATGAGATAATATAGACAGGAGATAGATCGTAATGAGAAAGATATGAGATAGATAGAATAATAGTTAATAGATAGATAGATTATGAGACAGACGACACAAGTACAATGCAGCACTGCTATATGAACATATTTTCAAGAAGTTAGTTACAAGCCACTTAAGCTTAAGATATACTACATAGATGCCTAGACCATCCTTGTAGTAGGACTATATACTTGGTACCCCATCTACTGTAACACACGGTAAAAGTTCCTGTTGTCCCTGCAGCTTCTGTGATGTAACTTGTATAAATAAAGCTGGTTGAAAGAGCAGCCGGGAAACATAACAGCTGAGTGAACGGTTGCTGTGTGATTGTATGGACAACACTGCGATGAGCTCCTGAGGCCAGCCCGGGCAGCACTTCTCTATAATACCTGTATACAGCAACATAAGAGCATGAGTCCTAGGAGACATCTACCACCTCATCCCCACAGATGGGTGACAGTCACCAGCCCCCCAGTTGAGTGAGGACCCCCCCAGTACTGCTGGGACTGACATTGTAGTACATGTAATTATCTATCTGTGGAAAAAGACACCATAGATAAGCAGAGATATGAGCTCCATAACAGAATATACATAAGAATAAGTATAGCGGTTACAGCAGCCGCAGGGCCCCCAGGTGACAGAGCCTCAGTGGGCCCTTTGCAGCAACTCACATGGCACCATTCAAAATTCCCCCTCACACCAAAGATTCATGATACAGCCCCCTCACCTCATTGATTCCTTATGTACAGCCAGATTGTGGGCCCCCTAGCAGCTCTGGGCCCCGGCACTTGCCCAGGTAGCTCTGTACTGGTGCCGGCCCTGTATATATGATAGAGTAGATATGAGATAGATAGATAGATAGGTAGATAGGAGTAGATAGCTGTATCTATGACAGAGAGAAAAATAATTCTAGATGAAAGACAGATCTGATGGCTAGATAGATGCGGCAGAGGCAGGGTCTGTGTCACATGGTGCACCAGTATGTAAAGCCCCTCCAAAGTTCACAACCCTTTAGTTCACCCAGCTTCTACACCTACCTTTCAGGTAGGGGTAGAAATTTGGTTTCTAAATTCCTTCTTTATATGAAATGTCATCCATTTTTCCTATAACAAAATCTTCTCCAAAGTCATGTGAAAATTACAGAGAAGCGTTACTTTTTTCTCCTGAGATGAGTCATGTTTAGTGGTTACAGGGGGATGTCGCTTAAGACGCCCCTATCTTCAGTTCTAGTACATAGAAACGGCTGCTCTGCTGTCGATTTGAAGATAAAATCTCCACAATGTCGGAGCCCCCAGAACCACAAACGTGATGCAGTCTGAAAGATGGATAAAATGTGAGATTACTTCAAAGGGAAATTTTATTTAATTAAATGTTGTACCCTAGCTGAGGATTAGTATTTTGTTGGGTAAAAGCTAGTGACAAAGAGCCCATTTTTGGGCCAAAAATATCTTTTCATGTCCTATTTTGAACCTGAAACCTTGGCAGGTAATGCCACAGACAACAGTGGGGTACGACCACTTTTATGCTGGTTATTTCACTAATCATAGATCATGGCACCATGACAGTGGAATCCTATATTTGTTATCCGTGTGTCACCTCCTCATCCTCATAGAACTGTAGACTCTTGTGTCACCCCCTCATCCTCATAGACTGTAAGCTCTTGTGTCATCCCCTCATACCTTATAGACTGTAAGCCTCTTGTGTCACCCCCTCATCCTCATAGACTGTAAGCTCTTGTGTCCCTCCTCATCCTCATAGACTGTAAGCTCTTGTGTCAACCCGCCCTCATCCTCATAGACTGTAACTCTAGTGTCACCGTCCTCATCCCTAGACTGTAAGCTCTTGTTCCCCCCCCTCATCCTCATAGACTGTAAGCCTAGTGTCACCCTTATCCTCATAGCCTGTAATCTCTTGTGTCACCCCCTCATCCTCATAGACTGTAAGCTCTTGTGTCACCCCCCTCGTCCTCATACACTGTAAGCTCTTGTGGCACGCCCTCATGCCTCATAGACTGTAAGCTCTTGTGTACCCCTCCTCATCCCATGACGGTAACTCTTGTGTCACCCCCCTCATCCTCATAGACTGTAAGCTCTTGTGTTCACCCCCCTCATCCTCATAGACTGTAAGCTCTTGTGTCACCCCCCTCATCCTCAAGACTGTAAGCTTGTGTCCCGCCCCTCATCCTCATAGTTAACTCTTGTGTATCCCTATCATCATAACTGTAAGCTCTTGTGTCACCCCCTCATCATCATAGACTGTAACTCTTGTGTCACCTCTTATCCTCATAGACTGTAAGCTCTTGTGTCACACCCCCTCATCCTCAGTATGTAAGCTCTGTGTCCCCCTATCCTATAGACTGTAATCTCTTGTGTACCCCCCCCCCTCATCCTCATAGACTGTAAGCTTTTTGTCACCCCCCTCATCCTATAGACTGTAAGCTCTTGTTCACCCCCTCATCCTCATAGACTGTAACGCTCTGTGTAATCCCCTCATCCTCATACTACTGTATAGCTCTTGTGTCCCCCCTCATCATCATAGACTGTAACTCTTTGTCACCTCTTATCCTCATAGACTGTAAGCTCTTGTGTCCCCCCTCATCCTCATATGTAAGCTCTTGTGTCACCCACCTCATCCTCAGACCTGCTCACAAGAGCTTACACACTAGATCACTTGTAGTGATTCAATGACTGTTATTACTCTTTAATGTCTTTAATTATTTGTATATGTTCCCCAGAATTTGTAAAGCGCTACGTATTTGTGAGCGCGGAGCCTAATGCAGATGGCGGAGAGCGGGGCATGACTAGTCTACTGGGAAGGGGCTATAAACTTGGTTTGAGCTCATGGCGGGTGGAAATGCAGTTGGAGGTGATAGGTGTATTAGAACAGGGGGTGGAGTTAGTTAGGGCTTATAAGGGCTGGCAGGAAGGGCAGCCTCATTCTGGCCATAAAAATTTTTGTCCGCCACCCTCCCTTAGTTTTGTTTGTATAGGGACGCTTATGCGTTTTTGGGGAGTGGGGATACACGTAGTTTAAAAAAGCTAATTTGTTAGGTGGGATTAAGAAATAGAGTAGTTGGATGTGATTGTGCCATATGTTAGGTGGAAAAAAACGGAGATATTTCTATAAGGCAATAAACCCAAGAAAATTAGTACCACAAAATTTACAATTTCAGCGGTGGTTATGCAATTTAACACAACTATATAAGGTAGATGTAATAGTAAGTAAAAGGATTGGAAAAAAAGGGGCAGGAGCTGGCTATATCAGGGGCAGGTGCAAGCTATATACCAGAACAGGAGCTGGCTATATACGGGGGCAGGAGCTGGCTATATCAGGGGCAGGTGCAAGCTATATACCAGAAGATTTGCCTAATAACATTGCTGTCAACATGTTGTTTACAAAATGCATGCATTATCGTAAGTTAACATATATGTTAAGATAGTGTTAACACATGTGTTTGTTGCATGTATTTAATAAACGCAATAATAATCTGGCAAATCTCCTTTTCTCAGCTGTTGGGATTTATTTTAAAAATGTATGCGTTAACACCACGTGTGACCACAGCCTCATATGTTGTCATCTCCCTAGGGTCTGACTAGAGTGCTTAAAAATGCAGGTCCAATGCACTGTCCTCTCCTGCATATAACCCCCCCCCCCCCCATGTGGATTTGAGGCATTTGCAACAAAAAGTTGCACCTGCCAGGGCAGAAAAAACTAAGCATATATCACAAGGTACATAAGGCACAAAACAAAGACTCCACCCACGGACAGTATAATTTCCCCTGAGTGCCCCTAATCTCCAGCTCCCTCTCAAATTATGGCCCCACATATTCTAGCCCCCAGCCCCCTAGTTATTGCAGACCCCTCTTATTGTTTCCCCCAGCTCCCCCTGATATTATGTCCCACAGCTGCTCCTTCTTATACTGTGCCCCCCCAGCTCCCTCTAGTTGCTGCCTAATAAAAAGATACTTACCTCTCCCCATGCCATCGCAGCAGGCCCCCTCTCCTTCGCCATGCTAGTACTAAAGCCGGCAGGCATGATGAGGTCCTATCATCGCCCCTGCCAGCCTCTGCTACACACAGAGTAAGGCTACATGCTACGGTGCGGCGGGCACACTGCAGCGCGGGGAGAGGAGGAGGTGAGCGCCGCTCACCCCCGCCCCTCTCCATAGCGATATATGGCCGCGGCGCCGTAATACGGGAAAAGATAGGACACCGTACCGCTCCCGTAGGGCGCCGTGAGCCCATAGAAGTGTATGAGGGACGTATATCGGCCGTATATATGTCGGCCGTATATACGTCCCCGGTAATGTATGAGGTAATATATGAGGTAATATATGAGGTAATGTATGCGGTAATGTATGTGGTAATATATGAGGTAATATATGAGGTAATGTATGAGGTAATGTATGAGGTAATGTATGTGATAATATATGAGGTAATGTATGAGGTAATGTATGTGATAATATATGAGGTAATGTATGAGGTAATGTAGCACCTCAGCGGTACCGTCCAGGGGTGGTTCTGGTCCTGGAATGAGGCGTTTATCACCACAGAGAGATTGATTGAGGGACTAAAATGTGCCACCGTAAGGTTGTGGTCACACGCGACGCTTAGAAGCGCAATCCAAGCACTGCATGTGTCTGTTTTTGGTCAGTTTTTTAAGCAGTCCGTTACAAAAAAGCCTGCGTTTTTGACGGGTTTTACCAATTATCTTAATTAAAACTGTTCAAAAACAGATTTCCAAAAATATGGTAATAGTAGTAGTACTGTGCTATACTCATACATATACAGGCAGTCCCCGGGTTACATACAAGATAGGGTCTGGAGGTTTGTTCTTAAGTTGAATTTGTATGTAAGTCGAAACTGTATATTTTATAATTGAAGTTCTACACAATTTTTTTTCTTTTGTCCCAGTGACAATTGGAGATTTAAAATTTTTGCTGTAATTGGACCAAGGATTATCAATAAAGCTTCATTACAGACATCTTACAGCTGATCATTGCAGTCTGGGACTATAGTAAAGCATCCAGAGAGCTTCACCAGAGGTCACAGTGGGCAGAGGGGTCCGTCTGTAACTATGGGTTGTCTGTAAGTCGGGTGTCCTTAAGTAGGGGACCGTCTGTATATGATAATAGTAGTAGTACTGTGCTAATGCCCGTATAACAAGATTTAATAGTAGTACTGTTCTGTGCCCAATTTTTGTGGAGGCCAAACGGGGACAAAAAAAAAATATTTACCAGATGTTCCGTGTGACTTTTCACTTATGTATCACTTTTTATGCTTACGGTATTTTGCAACATTTTAGGACACCTGGTCCAGGGCAGGTGCAAAGGAAGTATTTTTTTTTCATGCACCCTATTTTAACATGTAAATTGGAATAATTTCACATGCTTTAAATATTATTTTGCACATAAACCTGTTGGGCATTGTACATTTGGGCTGTTTTTTTTCTTTTAACCCCTTCCCGTCGCAGCCTTTTTGCACTTTTGCGTTTTCATTTTTCACTCCCCACCTTCAAAAATCTATAACTCTTTTATTTTTCCATGTACAGAGCTGTGTGATGGCTTATTTTCTGCGTAACAAATTACACTTCAAAATGGTGGTATTTAATATTCCATGCCGTGTACTGGGATGTGGAAAAAAAATTCCAAATGCAGTGAAATTGGTAAAAAAACACATTTGTGCCGTATTCTTATGGGCTTGGATTTTTACGGATTTCACTGTATGACATGTCTACTTTATTCTTTGGGTCGGTACGATTACGGCGATACCAAATTTGTATAGGTTTTATATATGTTTTTATACATTTACAAAAATTAAAACCTTCTGTACAAAAATTTTTTGGGGGATTTTGCCATCTTCTGGCGCTAATAACTTTTTTATACTTTGATGTACGGAGCTTTGGGAGGTGCCGTTTTTTGCGGCTTTTGATGACGTTTACAATGTTAGCATTTTTAGGACTGTACGACCTTGTGATCACTTTTTATAGAATTTTTTAATTTTTTAAATGGTAAAAAAAGTGCCATTTTCGACTTTGGGTGCGATTTTTCGTTACGGGGTTAAACGCAGTGAAAAAACTTTATTATATTTTGATAGATCGGGCATTTTCGGATGCATTGATACATAATGCGTTTATGATTTTTACTGTTTATTTATATCTATATCAGTTCTAGGGAAAGGGGTTTTTAGTTTTTTTTATTATAATTTTTTTTTTAACTTTTTTTTTTACTATTTTTCAGACTCCTTAGGGTACTTTAACCCTAGGTTGTCTGTACAATCCTATCATATACTGGGGATTTTACTCCTCATTCATTACAATGTGCTTATTGTAATGAATAGGTTAACCCAAAGCAGACCCGAGGCTGTCATGGCGACAGATCGCCACTCCCCAAGCGCCGTCATCTTTTTGAAGCCATCGGCAGCTTCATCGGCGGCAATCAGTGGGCAGGCACCTGTGGTCGGCGCTGGCACCGTTCACGGGTGTTACCGATAAGCCTTTGCTGCAATATCACGGGCTGAGCCCTCACCTTGCACCCGGCATGTGACGTAGTATTATGTCACATGTCGGTAAGGGGTTAGTTCAAGAATTTTTGCTTTCACATTTTATTGAAATTTATTGGTTACTTCTAAAGATGAGGTCACACATAGCGTTTCAAATGCATCACAAAAGTTGAGAAGAGAAGATTTGCCTAATAACATTGCTGTCAACATGTTGTTTACAAAATGCGTCATTAACACAATGTTAACATATATAATATTAACACATGTACTTGTTGCATGCATTTTATAGACGCCATGCTGACAGCAATGTATTCAGGCAAATCTCCTCTTCTCAGCTGTTGTGATTTGTTTTAAAAATGTATGTGTTAACACCACGTGTGACCGCAGCCTCATATGTTGTCATCTCCCTGGGGTCTGACTAGAGTGCTTAAAATGCAGGTCCAAGGCACTGTCCACTCCTGCATATAACCCCCTCACAAGCCATGTGTCCATGTGGATTTGAGGCATTTGCAACAAAAAGTCTAAAAAAAAAGCCAAAAATTGTACCTGCCAGGACAGAAAAAACTAAACATCACAAGAAAAAAAGACATAATCATACATAAGGCACAAAAAAAAAAGACTCCACCCACGAACAGTATAATTCCCCCTCCGTGCACCCAATCTCTCCCACCCCCACCTCTTCCTTGCATTCTGATTCTGACATCTCCCTCTCACATTATGTCCCTTAGCTCCCCCTAATATTGTGGCCCTCAGCTCCCTTTCAAATTATGGCCCCACATATTCTGGGCCCCAGCCCCCTAATTATTGCAGACCCCTCTTATTGTTTCCCCCTCCCCCCCCCGTTTTTTTTTTTTATAATTTTTCCTTTTCTTCTTTTCCCCCCCCCCCCCAGCTCCCTCTAGTTGCTGCCTAATAAAAACATAATAAATACCAGATACTTACCTCTCCCCATGACATCGCAGCAGGCCCCCTCTCCTTCTGCCATGCAAGTACTAAAGCCGACATGATGAGGTCCTATCATCACCCCTGCCAGCCTCTGCTACACACAGAATAATGCAGAGACCATTATAATTATAACTCCCACTGGCTGTGAAAATGGGACAGAGCCCCAAATACGTAGCAGTTTGGAGGTATATACACAGGATAGGAGTAATAGTACTGTAATGTGCCTGTACTGTATATGAAGGACAGGAGTAGTAGTGCTGTGATATTTCCATGCTGTATATGCAGAATAGGATTAGTAGTATTGTGATGCACTCATACCATATATAAAGAATAGAAGTAGTTGTGCTGTGATTTGCTCATACTGTATATAAAGGACAGGAGTAATAGTACTGTAATATGCCCATATATACAGGATAGAGATAGTGGTGCTGTGATGTGTACATACAATATATATATACAATAGAAGTAGTAGTACTGTGTAATAGCAATGTGTAATATTGTATTTTTATGACAAAAAAATTTGTGCATTTCAATTTTCTTTTATTCCCAGGATCATTTCTTTCAAAATGCCCATAAAACCATTCAGCTTCCCTCTCCCGGAAACACGATTCCTCCATACCACACAATACGTGTACAAGTTCAAAATCCGATATGGTGTGCACTTTTGGTAAGATTGAAGAAGGTGTAAGTTGTATTTCCTAAAAATAGCTAACACACGATTTTGAACACATCATAGAGATATAATAGATAGTATAGGTGATAGCTCACGGAGCACTGCAGATGGGAAACAATGGGGCAGATTTACTTACCCGGTCCAGTCGCGATCCAGCGGCACGTTCTCCGGCGCTAATTCAGGTTCTGCCGGGATTCACTAAGGTCGTGGGCCCGATGTCCACTAAGTGTCGCTGCTGCACTGAAGTCCGCCAGAGTTCACCTCCTCCGTCTAGGTCAGTGGGGGCGAACCTATGGCACAGGTGCCATAGGTGGCACTCAGAGCCCTTTCCGTGGGCACTCAAGCCATCGCCCTAGGACAGAGTTCACCAAACTGGACCAAATTCACCGAATCTTCCTGTAGTCCCACGCAACTTAGGAGATGCTGCTCTCAGCACTGTCTTAAAGCGACACTTCATTGACTGTTTGCAACTGTGGGAAAAGTGAGAAGGTGTTGACAGAACTTTACAGGGAGACCCTGGAGAGAAGATACAATAAGAATCAGAATTTTTTCCTCCTTTCAACTGTATTGCTGGCCTCAGGTGGCCTATACAATTGAATGATGTGGAAGAACAGGTAGCAATAAGTTACAGCTTAAAAGGCCATGTTGGCACTTCACGGTAATAAAGTGGATTTTAGTAAGCTGTTTGGGCACTCTGTCTCTAAAAGGTTCGCCATCACTGGTCTAGGTGTATGTGAGTGCCATTCTTGCGACACAAATTCTTTTTTAAATACCACGGTTTTTCCGAATCCATCGGGTTTTCTGACGGCCACGCCCCCTATTTCTGTTGCGTAAAAGCTGGCGCTGTTGCAGCACTATTGACTGCGTGCGCCAAAATCCTGGGGCAATTCGGCGCAAATCGGAAAAATTCAGGAAACCCGACGAAAATGTGCGATTCGGACCCTTAGTAAATGTGCCCCATTGTGTACGCCAGTTTTCTGATGGAAGTAAACATCAATGCATCAGGTTTGGAAGGCCATGTCATCCTCACCAAGCTCTACCTTTACAAAAAAAAATGAATAAGAAGACACAATTTTACCTTTTTGTCTGAGAAAATGAGCTTCACATTCTTTTAACTTGGACACAAAAGTTTAGGCTTTAAAGTGTAACTGTAAAGCTATAGTGATTTTACCAAATTTTTATCTGAGATTTCCCCTTTGAAAACAAACAGAATGATGCCGACCTTTTCTTTCCAAAGTAATGGCATTTTCTGTTTGACAAAAAATCTAATCGGAGACTAATGTCTGTCACTCTATGCCCTCAAGCTGAGGCCAAAGATGGGTTAGCTTGCCCACAGATCCCATGATCCCTTGTGTTCTCTCTCAAAGTAATTTAGCATTAAATCCAGTGAACACTGCACGGTGCACGTACAGGATGTATATGGTGACACCCTGGCAGCTTCCATCACATGGAGGAGCAGGGAACATGTAATAAGTGATCATTAGTACATGAAGTCTATAGCCTGTGCCGTGTGAGCGCTAAGGGTTAATAGATTATCTGCACAGAGCTGATACTGCTATACTATGACAAGGTGGGGGTGGGGAGCAGCATAAGGTGCAGAGAGAGACAGAAAAAGTTCTATAGAATCACAGACTGGGATGGAGGGACTGATAGGGGACAGGGAGATCTTGTACCTCACTATTCTGTGCAGGAGACATCTGCATTCACTATCTTGTACACATCCAGTTCTGCTACATTCGATATCACATTACCTCCTCCTCCGTGAACAGGTAGCAGCAGCTCCTCCCCTCCCATGAAACCGACTCAGAGACATAGTGTAAACAAAGTACGTATTCATAGGGTTTATCAGCACATGGAGAGGAGGCAGCTATTGCAGCAATGAGATAATCTGAGTGGGATAGCAAGGAAACTGCTGCATAGAGGTAACAAAGATAATAGGCAAAGTTGTTTTACATCCCAAGAATTATTGATTTGTGGAAAAAAACAACGCATACAGTCAGCCAATAGAAAAATATCCAGAAACATAAGTGTCAATGTATCATATATTTTATGCATCTTTTGAATGAGGGAAGATGATCATTCAGGATCGGTCTCCAATGATTGTCTGCAGTAGTTATGGCACTGTGACTGTGGTAATCTTCTCATATTTGTTATCCATGGCCTCCTTCCTTCTAAAATCAACTATTAAAATGATGCCAATGAACCTGAAGGGCTCTTGGGGGTGTTAGCAGATGAGTCCCTCAATGCTGAAGATTTACAGGCTGTTATACTTTCTCTCCCTCTCCCCCCTTACTGACTGATGTAATCTTACACTGTGGGATGTGTGACAGGCCGTGAATCTGCAGCATGGAGGGGTTCTGGTAGCATCATTTTAAAAGTTGATTTTAGAAGGAAGGAGTCCCCCTGGTTTATAATGATGGATTTTGATAGCAGATTTCCTTTAAGAATACATTTTTACTCAAATCTTTTGCTTACGTAGTTCAGAAGAAAACAGTGAAGAAATCATGAGTGAATTATTGGTAAGTGGAAAAGACTTCCTGAAACATGAATAACATTATTGATTGGTTCATGCATTTCCAACTATATCCTGCACTTCCTACTATTATGTTCTTGCTGAGCAGATTTATTGGATACATTTTTCATACTGCAAAATTCCATTCTTAACATTTACATATAAACTATAAGTGCAGCTTGTATCAAATAATCTGCTGCATGCGAACCTGTCCATACTTTTGAATTGCATTTAATCACGTTGCTTCTATACTGACTTTTTTTGTTTTATAGGATTCTGTGAGGGTCGTACTTGCCAACCATAATAATTTACAACCTTTTTCTACTAAACAATTCATAATTTTTCCTTGTATCCTTTATATGATTATGTGAATGAATAGCACGCACGAATAGTATAGTTAGTTATTGTATTACCTTACTATCAATATCTAACATCAGACTACCTGGACTTGTGGACCTTCCTGCTTCATATACGATGCTGGCCAAGACGCAGGTCTTGCTGGTAAAATCAATTGATTTCTCCCTGATTTGTCTTTGACTGATATCACCCAGATAAGACTAAGTGGGACAGCGCTTCTCGGCTGAAGTTTAAACATGGACAGAAATTCCTCCAGCCATTTCCTTATGTCTTCACAATATATGTAGAACCTTATGCTTTACTTAATGGTAAGTACAGCGCAATACATATGATATAAGCTTAATACGTAAAATATATACATTAGGCTACATTCATGCAGCTGCATGCTCACCAGGACGGTGAGCATAGAGCCGGAGGGAGAAGGGATGGGGATTGAGCGCTCCTCACTCCTCCCCTCTCCATTGAAAGATGAGCTGCACAAATCTGCCCAAATATAGGACATCTCCTATATTTTGCGGCAGGGTGTAATGGATGCGCACTGTTGACTTGATGTCCCTTTTGTGCCTCTGTATACCAACAGAGGCCATCAGTGTCAGGAGGTGCCATGCTGGAGTAGAGATAAGGATAAGGACTGAGGTAAATCTTAGTTCTTTATAATTTGTACACCACCTGTACACCAACCTTGATCCTGGACAACCCCATTAAGATCAATAAGACAATGGCCGAGATATATGCAAATTGGTGTAATACGCTTTAGTGCAGTTTGCCTTGCTAATGTGCACTTTGCACCACATTATTAGGACTTGTATCAGACATTAATGACATATCCAGAATTGCCTTTGAACATTTTATTTAACATACTGTAATTAATGTTTTATATATTATGTCTCATTAATCTTTATATTTATAATTCTACTATAGACTCTCAGGTTGAAACAGACAGAGAGGAAAATAATCAGGTACTTCTGTATTTTTATCATTGACTACTATATATAAAATATTTTTTTTGTGTACATGTTGGGCTACATTCATAATAGCTACTTTCTTCACATGCCTGTTTTTCACCAGGCTATATTCCTGGTCATGTGATGTCACACAGGTGCACAGCTCGTTATATATGCCTGGTCATGTGATGTCGCACATGTGCCTGATTAGTTATATCCCTGATCACGTGATGTCACACAAGTGCACAGCTTGTTATATATCCTGGTCATGTGATGTCACACAGGTGCACGGCTGGTGCACAGAGAGTAATCAGAGCTGTGTGTTATAACAAGATGTGCACCTGTGTGACATGACATGACCATTCAACAGGGATGTCAACATGACATGTCATTTATTCACAAAAAATAAACAATGACGCTCCCTGTTGAATAATAACAAGCAGAGATCTGATACATAAAGTATATTAGAAAGCTGTATGACTTTTCTTTCTACAAACAACAGCCCTTTCAAACAACAAAACATATTTTTTACAGCATACAGGTAGTCCCCGGGTTACATACAAGATAGGATCTGTAGGTTTGTTCTTAAGTTGAATTTGTATGTAAGTCGGAACTGTATATTTTATCATTGTAATCCCAGACAGAACTTTTTTGGTCTCTGTGACAATTGGATTTTAAAAATGTTGGGTTGTCATAAGAATCAATATTAACAGTAAATCTTTATTAAAGACACATGTGATATCTGTTATAGATGTTTATTGTAGCCTAGGACTAAAGTACAATAAATTACCAATATCCAGAGGTCTGTTTGTAACTAGGGGTCGTATGTAAGTCGAGTGTTCTTAAGTAGGGGACCGCCTGTATATTGTATCTTCTGAAATAAACAGATTTCCCATCAACTGTTTTTATCATTTTTTTTTCCTTGCAGATTGAAGATGATACAGCAAAAATGGCAAGTATACCATATATATAGCAGATGCTTGTGTCTAGACACTTTCTATGGTTAAATTTCTGATTTATCCACAAATTTGTGCTGCGTCAGGTCACTCCACCTTCATGTGGACAGGTTTTTGGAGAGATTTAAAAGGTTTTTAAAATTTGGTTATACATATTCAATTTTGCACGCTATAATTTAATATATGATTTGATTTTTATATTTAAAAAAAGTTATCACACAGGCCTCTAGGCTTAATAATAGCCTGGTCCCTCCGGTTCTGTATACTGTTCACTTTCCAGGACTTGGCAGCTGGGACAAAAAGTTAAAAAAAGACTAGTTATAAAAAGTCAATGTGGAAATCCCTTTCTTTGTTTAATTACAGATTATTATAAAACTCATCCTGTTCATAGAACATTCACCGATCCATTGACTCGTTAGCAGATTAGATTATTACACTTAATTACTTAAGAGAAATTGCTTTAAACAGTTAGTTACACGCACTACCTGCAGCACGTACACGTATCAGAGAAACAATATACAAGTCTACAGTACTTTGTTCAGATCTACTCTGCTGTGCATGATTAAAGGTGAAGCCTCATTAGCGTCAACAATATCTTTTGTTAGTGCTTAGAACAGGTTCTGGATGAACTTGGGTGAATATAATTAAATAACAGGATAATAATGAAAGGAAGAATCCTGATTCCTGACAATTCTGTTTTAGTAGTCTTCAGACCTACATATGTTGTTAATGCAATTTTGGACATTATATTATTTATTTGTTATTCATCTGTGCTTAGCTGGCCTAAATTAACAACAGGGAGCTACAATTTCCCATTCACAGGTTGTCATTGTATAAGCTCTTGTGTCACCCCCTCATCCTCATAGACTGTAAGCTCTTGTGTCATCCTCATCCTCATAGACTGTAAGCTCTTGTGTCACCCCCTTATCCTCATAGACTGTAAGCTCTTGTGTCACCCCCTCATCCTCATAGACTGTAAGCTCTTGTGTCATCCTCATAGACTGTAAGCTCTTGTGTCACCCCCTCATCCTCATAATCTGTGGTGTTACATAGGACTGCAGGACACATCTACTACATGATCTACATCTACTACATGGCGCCCCCTGTCATTACCTGGCATAAACATAAATATAGAAGGCTACACCTTATCTAGGAAAATCCCTTACACAGGTATTGACCCTATTCTGCTCTGCTCCATCCCTTCTATCTTGAGATGTTTGGGACCCTCCGAGCAGTGGTCAGAGACCCCCATAATTCCCAGCATGACAGCATGAATGGGATCTGTAGATGTCACATGGATAAGAGTCGGTTCTGGCAAACTATGGAAATAGTCAAAAAATATAGAAAGTTCCCTCGAGTTTATTCTGAATCCAAAACTTCTTTACCCCTAGAATTGGGGGTCCTGTGTGGGGGATGGGGGGCACAGGACCTACCTGAGGGCTTGGTGTCTTCTTTGCCGCCTTCACCCATGGCTGCGTCCTGTCTGCTGCTCTGTCCTGGCAGAATGCGCCCCGACCCCACAGATCTTCACACTTTTCAGCTCCCAAATTCTGGTGAATAATTGACCCACTGGGTCCGTCCCTCCGCCCGGCTGCCAATGGCGCCTCTGCGAGGCTCCGACTCATCAAGATGAGATGCGATGGGTAATTGTCAGGGACCTTTGGACCGGACTCACAGACAAGGTCTAGGCTGTTTCATTTGGAAGGGTCACGAGATCCTGAAGGAACCTTGTGAGATCTGAGGGGAGGATGAAGGGACACATCATGAATGGTTGTTTGTTACAATGTGTTGTATCTACTCATGTGATCCACTCAATACATGGAGGCAGGATCACATCACACTGCCACCACCCCTGCCCACAGACCCAAATGTGCCCCCTCCAGCATCACCACCACCACCGTGACACATACACATCACACTGCCACCACCCTGACACCTACACATCACACTGCCACCACCCCTGCCCACAGCCCCAAATGTGCCCCCTCCAGCATCACCACCATCACCGTGACACATACACATCACACTGCCACCACCCTGACACCTACACATCACACTGACACCACCCCTGCCCACAGCCACAAATGTGCCCCCGCTAGCATCACCACCACCACCGTGACCTATACACATCACACTGCCACCACCCTGACACCTACACATCACACTGACACCACCCCTGCCCACAGCCCCAAATGTGCCCCCGCTAGCATCACCACCACCACCGTGACCTATACACATCACACTGCCACCACCCTGACACCTACACATCACACTGCCACCACCCCTGCCCACAGCCCCAAATGAGCCCCCACTAGCATCACCACCACCCTGTCACCTACACATCACACTGCCACCACCTGCACCCACAGCCCAAAATGTGCCCCCACTAGCATCACCACCACCCTGACACCTACACATCACACTGCCACCACCTGCACCCACAGCACCAAATGTGCCCCCCCCAGCATCACCGCCACCACCCTGACACCTACACATCACACTGACACCACCTGCACCCACACATCACACTGCCATCACCCTGATACCTACACATCACCCTGACACCACCCCTGCCCACAGCCCCAAATGTGCCCCCATTAGCATCACCACCACCCTGACACATACACATCACACTGCCCCCCCCCCCCAGCATCACCACCATCACCCTGACACCCACACATCACACTGACACCACCCTGATACCTACACATCACCCTGACACCACCCGTCCCCACAGCCCCATATTTCCCTTCCACTATCACCTCCATCATCCTTTCAGCCATGGTGCCCAGAATTTTGTAGATTATTTTATTAAATGTTGTAAGGAAGACAAGTAAAATGGAAACGCATCATCGATCATCTCACAGGAACAAGAGAACGACAACACAGGTAGGTCACAGTAATCCGCCATAAACTGACAGAGGAGACTTGGCTGCCAGATCTTTCAAGATCTCTGCTTGCTGTTACCAATGAAAATGGTTTTTTTTACATTTATTGACCTAAATCTTATAACAGCTGAGTGTTTGCTACACTGACATCCCACAGGGAATAGACAGAGCAGAATGGAAGGAAAGAAATTGCATCCCCTCCCATGAGCATCTTATTGGGGCCTGTTCTTCAATGTTAAAATGCCCTGCACAAGTATTTAACTGGTGTCTGCGCCGGGATTGTGGCGCATGCGACTGATCTGACTGATTCGGACTGAGAGCGGGATTTAACTTTCAAATTGTGTCACAAGACAATGCACTTACATGCATCGGGAAGAAGAAGGTGAACTCCTGCGGACCTGAGCAGGGAAGATACACATGCAGGATATCAGGCGCACGATCTTAGGGAATCTTAGGATCCTGCACCATCAGACCTGAGATGATAGGAATCAGCTAAATTCCCATCCATCCTCCCCCAACACACCCAATATAAGAGAAGACCCAAAATACATAAACTCTTGTAAATCAGTAAAAATCCTTCAATAATCCCAGAACACAGACAACAAGCCAGAGCCCAGACAGCAAACTCTGGACCCTAAAACCAGACCTGTGCCCAAAATATGCACATATTGTAGCGTAATATAGGACCCCAGAGTAGGTATAGGCCCCACAAAATCCTGTCATAAGATTGGAGCAGATGCACTACCAAAATATCTGCAGCTCCCAGTCTCCTCCACTGTCGATGAAGCTTACTACTGCCTGGAGGTCCTGCACACATATGGTCATGTGACCACTGGTCTTTCTACGGTAACTGTTCCAGCGTAACAAAGTGTAACCTGAGCCTACACTAGATGTAACACTACAAGCTCTTTTACTTTTTGTGTCACCCCCTCATCCTCATAGACTGTAAGCTCTTGTGTCCCTCCTCATCCTCATAGACTGTAAGCTCTTGTGTCCCTCCTCATCCTCATAGACTGTAAGCTCTTGTGTTACCCCCTCATCCTCATAGACTGTAAGCTCTTGTGTCACCCCCTCATCCTCATAGACTGTAAGCTCTTGTGTCACCCCTCATCCTCATAGACTGTAAGCTCTTGTGTCACCCCCTCATCCCCATAGACTGTAAGCTCTTGTGTCCCTTGTTCATCCTCATAGACTGTAAGCTCTTATGAGCAGAGCCCTCGCTCCTATTGTCCCATATGAGTGTTTGTACTGTGTAATGTCTTAGTATATTTGTATATGTCCCCTATGATTTCTAAAGCGTTACGGAATATGATGGCGCTATATAAATAAAGATTATTGTTATTATTGTGAGCACTTATTGGACAGTATCAAACTGGGGAAATCTTTCACCCCTGAGGAAGTCTCCTAAAAGGAGACGGAACGCGTGGGGAGCCCTCCACCCCCTCCACTACTATTCCGTTGCCTTACAGACTTACCCTTTCTTTGCTGACTGGAACACTGTGGTCCCGTGTGTAGTGTAATGTATTATGGCTTTTTCAAGGATTATATTGACCTTGTGTGAGGGGGTGTTGTTGGTTTATACTCACCTGTATAACCAACATTGCATTTCATATATGTACTTGGTACATTTTTAATTGATTTTAATTCTTGAGTTTTCCTTGTATGTCTCAGGTGTAACCCAATAAAGATTTGTCTATTTTTTGTGCTATATTTTGCCTTATGACACACTTTCTTTTTTCTTGGCATTTGTGATTTACTATTTATGGTGCGTCGGCTTTTTGTTACTTTTGATTGGGCTGTGCAAGGTCCTTTTTGTGTTTGTCAAATATAAGAAGATTACCAGTGTCATGGTGCCTGAATCTATGAGTAAGTGTCCCTGGTTTATCATGATGGATTTCGATAGTAGATTTCCTATAGGAATACATTTTTACACTAATATTTGTAGGATAAAACTTTTTTGGAAAGTTACTTTTTACATAAATATTTCTGCTTTGTGCAATTTAAATAGCATGAGGATGAAGAAACACACGGCAATGAAAACAGCATGACCATAGGTGAGAAGTTACTGACATTTTCCCTGAATGTTGTGTTTCATTTGTTGAAAGGCGCTTGGTACCTTGTAGGAGGGTTGAATCGGGATAGTGACTAAAAGGGTTTGACATCGGTAACTTGTAACACATGAACATCTAGTAAGACTATTTGTGAGAATTATACTTGTCACCTTTTCAAAGTAAAGTTTTTTTGAAATTTTTCAAAGTCTGACCCTTTTGTAAACATTTCTGGAAAAAGTAATTTAATTGCAGATTTGCATTTATTGCAGATAACGAAGAATCTCTTGTAACTAACAAATCACATCAACTAAGCTGGACCCTGGATCGTGACAGTCAGAATTCTGGAGGATTTGTGGATTTCCTGATGAAGTAAGTGGGGGGGGGAATTTACTTATTCTGGCGCAAGGACGACTGTCGGCATCGGAGATCAGTCTCCGGAAAGCACAGCCCGATGTATTAAAGTGGTGCCACAAAAATGCCTACAGTAATAAAGTGTGCGCCCAAATTTTACATGCACTGTTCCTTAATTTTGCTCTCTGACCAATTTTTTCCTGGTCTATTGTGCGTCTAAATTTGCGCCTAAAAATGCCGGCAAAATACACATAAATGTGACGGATAATGTAGAAAAGTTGGGCCACGCCCACTTGCGCAAAAAAAACCCCCGAGGTGTCAGAAAACATCTGTTCTTTCTGGCGCAAACTCACTATAAATGATCCGCAACAATTCTGGGCCAAAAAAAAACTTAAAATCCCGGCATTTTTTGGGCACAGAAATGATAATACATGTCCCCCTATGTGTCTGTGTGATCTTTTTGTTTTGCATGTGTTATAGTTGTGTACCATTTCAAAATGGACACTTTTCTTTTATATGATGCTTTAGTAAATACGGTCCCCACGTTTCCTAACTAGAAACCACCATAAATCTCCTCCTCCCCTCTAGCTTCCTGGCATCTCTTTGGGGCGCGTCAGGGTGAGGGGTAGGTGGTTGGCAAGTAGGGAAGTGAACATCTGGACCACCGTACTATAGTCTCCTCTGGTTTAGACTTTATCTCAGGTCCAAACTGGCGGAATTTGCAACCTTTCTAATAAAAGGCTGGAGCCTCATAGTAGATAAGGGCTTTAGAACGCCAGCGAGGGGAATTTTTGGACTGGTAGTCAAAACATCAGTCTTAATGAATTCCGTTCATCACATAGGATTGAGATAAAGGTTCACAGGATTGTTATTTTTCAGAGAATACTAAAGCATAAATGTCAGCACTGGTGTTTCTTTGTGATCTTACAAGCCGGGTCTTATAAGATCACTTTCATTTAACATGATCTTTTTCTGTCAGATTTACTCCTCTCAGGTACCTCTTTGGAAGAAGACCCAGTGTGAGCAATACCCAGCCATCAGGGTGAAGCGTGAAGCCTCAAAGAGCCATAAATATTGTAGAATTTCACTGTTAAGCCAATATTTTGTTTCTGATCATAAAAGTGCAATGTAAAAACCTACACAAGTAAAATATAGATACTCTAAAGTTTGTGCATAGTGAATCCATTTTTCATAGAGGGTCATTTATTATTGCCTTTCAAATGGAAAACTGGCAGTGTTTTTTTTCCCTCTCTGCTACTCTTGCACTTTCATATATGAAGTGTCTGCGCCATAAAATAGTTTTTTTCCCTCAATTATGACTTGTTCTATTTTTGGGCACATAATTTTGGCGCCGCTTATGCATCCACAAGTTTTCTGGTGGTTCTATTTTTTCGACACGTCTTTTGGCGCAAGTTGTGGCACAAAATTAGCCCAGCTAAAAGCCGGTGTAGGGTGTTATAAACCTTTCAGTCTGTGCGCCAATTCATTAATGCGTGAAAAAATGTTCCATGGAAAAATTGTTGGCTTTTTTATTTCACCATCATGAGCACCATATAAACAGTCATATGTGGGAGTAAGCAGGGCTGTATGCACAGCTCTTAGCCTACGTACGCAGCCATAAAACGTTGTCATGGGTGCACCTGTGATCCATGTCTCGGATCGCAGGCACACCTGTGCCCCTCTCCGTGGCGCCACCTCTAATGAACTCACTTCGCCTCATTACTGCTCCCATCCCAGCTAATCAGCCCGCACTTACCCACTCCCTAGGGCGCGTGCAGATTGGCGCTGACCACTTCCGGGATTCCTCAAAAGCCGGCTTCTCCCAGCAACCCCCCACCGGATCTTTGAGTGTATGCCAGTGAGAAAGCTTTCCCTGAGATTCTTCTGTGTTCTGATCTCTTGTTGTGACCTCGGACCTGACCCTGACTTTGTACCTCTGCTGCCAGCCCTGATCTCCTGCTCCATCCCCGACTTTGCATCCTCGCCGGTTGCCTTGACCATCTGCCTGTCCCTGACTACGAGATTGCCTGCTGTTCCTGTACCTGGACCTTGGCTGCCACTGCGGAACGACCTAGTGGCACCACACTGTAGCTAGACCATCCTGCTTTGCAGCGGGCTCTGGTGAAGACCGGGTGCCACTTAGATTCCAGTCCCAGGTGTCGGCTTGTGTCATCATCCATGTTGGTCCAGGGGGTTCAATAACCCCGAGCCCTGACAAACGTCCATTTACCACATCACTGTTAAGACTACACTCCTAGAGACTATTACCGTGTGCTCCACCGTTCCTTTCGTTTATGTCCTCTTGTCATATTATAAATACCTGTTCCACTTTTATCCCCATTCCTATATACCCCATTCCTATATACCACGAGCCCCCTATATCCCAACTCCTACAGACAATTAAGCTCCTACCCTCTATCATGTAAATCTCAATCCTCCACATGCCCTCAAAGTGCCTTCATCTTACGTTATGGAGAAGTCCAAGTTTCTTTCTGTATCAGGTCTTTTCAATAAAGTATCACTACATGTACAGCTGTCATACAGGCAGATAATCTGATAATAATGCTCTTTCTTTGAAAGTCATTTCCGATCTTTGGAAATATTTAACATGTTTATGTGAAGCTGAGCAAATGATTGTTCTTTCCCCGCACAGAGGATTTATTGTCAGAATGCTACATGCCATATGATCCCTAAGGTGTAACAAGGGAGCAGTGTTCTCCATTCACTTCATGCCTGGTTACTTCCCATATCTCCAGAAATATTCACCAACTTCTCAGTCACTTACCAGACGCTTTCCTAGAATTTATACTGCAAACCATAAAAAAAATAATCCAAAGGTTACATACTGCGCTATTGTAATATTACTAATCCGGGGTCCTAGGAGAAAAACACAGAGAAGAACACTCAGCAAAGGCAAGAAGAGGCAGAGCTGATCCCTCGCTGACATTTATACAAGCCACATGACCTTTAGACACAGAGCTTCATACATGTGACATTTCAAGACTGGAAGAATTAAAGATCGGATGTTCTATTCACCATTCCAAGCTCAATTCTGGAACATTTTTGTTGGCCAATTTAGAGCTTCTGTATACAGGCAGTCCCCGGGTTACTTACAAGATAGGATCAGTCGGTTTAAAGTATGTATGTAAGTCGGAACTGTATATTTTATAATTGTAGCTCCAAACTAAAAAATTTTTTGTCCCAATGACAATTGGATTTTGGAGGTCACAGTGGGCAGAGGGGTCCGTCTGTAACTAGGGGTTATCTGTAAGTCGGGTGTCCTTAAGTAGAGGACTGCCTGTATATTGAATAAAGATATGTGCTTTGCCCTTGGCACCTTCTGCAGTTCTTGAAGATAGGGCACATCTGGAAGGCTCAAGCTTTGAGATATTTTCCAGATGTTTTATGGTTCAATAAGTTTTTATTACAGTTTTGTACATAACATAATAGAATATTGGGCAGCCCCTATTCATTTACAGTCTAAGCTGTGCTGCCTTCCTTCATTCCTTCATTCATTCATTCATTCATTCATTCAGCTGTAGGTGTATGAAGTAGAGAAATCTTTTTATTGTTACGGCGTTTCAAGCCGACCACTAATGTCATCAGGTCCAAAGTTAGATTCTGACATCTCATATGATATTGCTCTTGAGCTGGAACACCTACATGCACTTAGGTTTTATATTTTAACCTCAAGCTCATGATCCCTATCTCCTAAATGAAAAAAAACTTAATAATAAATAATAACTTACCCAATATCACAGGAGTTCTGCAAATGAAAACTTCCCCTAATGAGCTAAATCCAAAGACCTAAGAATTATAAAGGTAAACTTGACAACTTTAGAGAAGGGACAACAGGAAAATTCCAAAAATGCCAAAGACATGTATACAAGAAACTAAATATATAAAAATGTAAAGGAAATCTTCCATCACAATCCATCATGATAAACCAGGGACACCTACTCCAGGCACGGTGACTGCGGTTATCTTAGTATATTTCTTATCCATGGCCTCCTTACTTCTAAAATCAACTTTTAAAATTATACTGATAAAAAGCTCTGGGGGGCATTTGCTGAGCCCCTCTGTTCTGCAGCTTCACATGTTATTACACTGTTCAGGAGCACATCCCCCCTCCCAATGTACAAAACTTTTAGCAGGCAGAGGGTGGGGTGAAGTGTGTGAGACAGTGTAACAGCCTGTGAAGCTACATCATGGAGGGACTATAGTAATGCCCCATATAGCCCTCCCAGATCATTAGCATAATATTAACAGTAATTTTTTTTTTAAGGAAGGAGGCCATGGATAACAAATATAAGAAGATTACCACAATTACAGTGCCTGGATCTATGAGTAAGTGTCCCTGGATTATCATGCTCAATTTTGATGTTAGATTCCCTTTAAAAAATTATATTTGACCATCTGCAGCAAACCACAAGATGAATACAGACCACACACTAGACTCCCTAAATAATCATTAACCTGCTAAATAAAGACGTAGACACCCCCCCCCCCATACAAGTCCATTATGCAGACACTGGACCAGGCCACCCCATACACAGACCCAGGATGAACCGATCCTATAAATATGCCCCAGCATGGGTCCTTACGCTAAGAAGGTTCAAATAATGGGTTAAAATTCCAAAAATCTGATGGGACTGATTATACTGATGGGACATTTCAGATATTCTCATATAGGATAAGTTTTGCATAAGGACAGTGGAACTAAAGTTACACCCAACATTATCTATTATATTATCAAATACTTAGTAACATAAACCTGTAGAGTTCATTCCCTCCTTCCTACATGGAGACACAAGTAGATGGGATTTTCATCTAATCACACGTTTCCTGGGACTGGTACGATCCGTCTCTGGAGATCATTTCTTTTTATCAAACACAAGAATTTTTCTGCAATGAACAGATTTTTCCATTAGGAAGTGGAAAATGTGACATTAGCGTCCCGTGGCAGGATTAACAGATTACCAACCTCACCTTTTCTTTCCTATAACCCTATTCTCAATGGAGCTTTTTATCTTTTAAAAAACTCTGTACACGATGCATTGTGTGCGCTGGGCGGAGGCGATCATCGGGGTATCCTGATGCGGTTATCACTGCACATGTTTGCTTTATAGTAAATAATTCTGGGCAACAATAATGATATGAATAATAAATCAGACAAACCATGAAAAGGTTCATTTTATGAAAAAGTCCTTTTATTCAATGGTTTCCCTTCCTGAAAGTCCCCATGTACCTTCCACAAATCATAAGTGGCACTTTGATTTGTATTTTGGTATCTTAACCTATAGTGTATAGTTTATTTTATCACAATCCATCATTGTACAAGTGCCATCAGGGGTGTAACTAGTGTGGTAGCAGCCATAGCGGCTACTATTGGGCGCGCAGTGTCAGGGGGCCCCGGCATCTGACCCAGCAAACTAAAGAAATTATGTATATACATTTTATGCTTCACGTTGTACAACATAATGGGGCTCATTTACTAAGGGTCCGAATCGCGCACTTTCGTCGGGTTTCCTGGCGATTTATGATTTGCCCTGAATTGCCCCGGGATTTTGGCGCATCAGTGCCGGTTTTCACGCGACAGAAATCGGGGGGAGTGGCTGTCGACAACCCGACGGATTCGGAAAAAAGAATTTAAAAAGAATTTGTGTCAAAAGATCAGCACTTACATGCACCGGGACGAAGAAGGTGAACTCCGGCGGACCTCTGCGCAGCAGCGACACCTGCTGGATATCGGGCGCACGGACCTTAGTGAATCGTGGCAGACCCGAATCAGCGTCGGAAAACGCACCGCGGGATTGCCACTGGACCGGGTAAGTAAATCTGCCCCAATATGTCTATAACGGTGCACCTGTTCTACAGTACATAGCTCAGATAAGAAGTGTTGGGGGAAAGGGAGCAGACAGCAAAACAACAGGACTAGGGCTCTCTCATCTCTAATTACTTTATAGTAGACTTAAGGGTGTATAAATGTGAGTATCTGAGTACAGGCAGTCCCTAATTAAGGACACCCGACTTACAGACAACCCCTAGTTACAGACGGACCCCTCTGCCCACAGTGACCTCTGGTGAAGTTCTCTGGATATTACTATAGTCCCAGACTGCAATGATCAGCTGTAATGGGACTATCAACTCCAATTGTCACTGGGGCAAAAAAATTTTATAAAATATGCAGCTCTGACTTACATACAAATTCAACCCGGGGACTACCTGTATGTATATTTTCTCAGGGGTAGGGAGCCCCATTCAGGAGGTCTGCTATGGGGCCCTGTCTCTCCTTTCTGCTATCCAAGATTTGTGCCCTCTTTTTGGCCACTTATATCCTCATATCATTTTTGAAATGGGGTGATGTGAGCTAGAGATCTGTCGTTTTGGGGGACTGTTTTGCATTATTAGGTGCAGCAGTCCCAAACTGATTACCATTTATCCTTGTTACCCTTTTATCTGTTTTTAAACTGATCTGCTGTATACACTTTTTATTTATTAATTAAGATTTTTTTGGGGGGTTGATGACACATTCCTTTTTTGAGGTATGTTTTTAATCTGCAGATCTATACCTGGGTGTGAAACTGGCTCTTGAAAAGAGAAGATGGGAACTCCACTTCATGGAAGGAACACGTTTCAGATTCTCAGGTATAGATACATTTTTTGGGATCCCTCGAGGAAACAAACCATGTACAAACCCTGGTGCTGACTAGATGATAAGTCATTGATGTAGATATTTTGGAATGGAGATTTGTCTAACCAGTCATCATAGGGACTCTTGTAGTCCTGGCAATTACTCATTACCACCAAAAATTATATGCAAAGAAAATGTCATCCATGATTATGAAAGTTACTACTTTAGTGCCTTCTTTTGAAGGTTGATGCTCAATTAGTCAAACAATGGGCTACCATTAGGTCTGGCTTTTAGTGATTGGCTTTTCTGCTGGTAAAATGTATTTATAAAATGTATCAGGTGAAAAAAAGTCACAAAACTAAAGAAAAAGCCAAAGAAAAATATGTGCCCAAATGAGTTGTAGTCACTAGTAATATGTAGCCCAAAGAGGCAAATTTATCAAATTAGACGGGCAGTACAGTGTCCTAAAGAGGACTGTTCAGGGTCACATAACTTTTAGGATGTGACCACCTAGGTCCATTTTAATGCAGATAAATTAACTATTGAAAATTAAATTATATTAAGAACTTTCCTTGATGTGCAGTATATATGTTGATATGCAGGACATACCTCGCACTGATGACGTCCACGTATATTGTTTTGGCTAAACCCTTAATGTATTTCACTAAATCTTTATAGTGAAGGTTTGGTGTCCTACATAGTTAGTCATATTTGCCTATTTCCGTGGTGTTATGCACACAGCCGCAGTCTCTTGTTATTACACATGAATAATACTGACGTGTCCCGCACATCACTTATCTCTTTATAGGAACATAGTATACACTGTGCATTAAACAACATGCCAGATTTTCCAGTACAATAGTGATGAATGAAATACTTTTCAGTGATCACTTGGAGAGCCCCCGAGGGAAGGATAGGAAGGACAGGAGAAGGATGGAGGTGTGAATCAGGTGTGGATGGGTGTGACGTACCATAATACACATAGGTGTATATATACTCCTGGATTTCAGAGATTTTCCTCAACATTTACATTTTCTTTGCTATCTATTAAGCAGGTAAGTAAAACTATTATTTGTCTATATTTAATGGAATTGTCAGCATAATTTTACTATCCAAATGTGTCTCTTCTACTATGGATTTGGTTGATCAGCCCAAAGGGTTATTCCCCCCCCCCCTAAAAGTAGTAAGTGGCATCCCGGTTTTAGCTTATCTAGTTTATTACTGTATCTTTATATTGTGTTTTATTATTAAAATTTCAAATATAATATCTAATCATGCAAAATAAATGGATGTATAAAAATTATATACCTTTATCTTATACAAAGATTGCTGGAATATCCATATATTGCAATCTATGTGTGTGTCGGGGCGGTCGCGTGGGCTAAAGGTCCGCTGTGGACATTTAACTGGTTGTCCAAAATGCTGTGATTCTAGTGTATTTTAGCTTTCGGAAAGGTCAAAATCAGCAATGAAAATTCTGATAAATTGAAGTTTTGCAGATGTAAAGGTAAACAATCGGTTTGTGAGTCATGGACCATGCGCTGGCTGGATTTCATAGACTGACCATAGTGCCAAGGATAGGACTCCGAGTACCGTAATGAAATATGGCATAAGGAGTCCCTTGGATTATATATCACTTTAATGCTACTGTGGTCGGTAAAGTGAATTACCTTCACCTAAGTTAAAGGGGTGTTCCCACTTTGGCAAATTAATGTTACTGTTTGTGTTATAAAAAGTTAAACAATTTTCCAATATACTTTATGTATCAATTCCTCATAGTTTTCTAGATCTCCGCTTGCTGTCATTCTACAGAAAGCTTCTATGTTTACTACCAATGGACAGAAATCTGACCATGGTCACACAGGTGCACGGCTCATTAGTGTCATAGAGAGTAATCAGAGATGTGTGATATAACGACCTGTGTGACCATGGTCGGATTTCTGTCCATTGGTAATAAACAGTGAAGCTTTCTATAGAATAACAGCAAGCAGAGATTTAGAAAACCATGAGGAATCGATACAGAAAGTATATTGGAAACTTACACAAACAATAACATAAATTTGCTGAAATGAGAATACCCCTTTAAAGTGTCTTGAATTTATATAAGATCCGATCTACTATGCAGCAACTATCTGCGCAGGTTGGTCCTTGGCAAATTATCAGGGGCTATCTTTTAGGAATCACACCCTATAAAGCCCCCACCATTGGTTTCCATATGGTTGAAGTGGATGTCTGTTCTGTATATATGTTTACATTGGACTAGGTTGTCCCACTGGTTGATTTCTATAAGGATTGGGTGATTATACTGCAAGACATGAGCAGAAATCTCTATGGGGCTCCTGTAGCTTTTAACCCTTACATTGCAATGGTTGATGGCTACAGGTAAAATCCACTAAAATACATAAATACATATTTCAATGGTGACATGTTTAAAGAATATCTCTTACACTATGCTGCTCATTTAATTCAAAAGGTTTAACCCACTGTGGATCTCCAACCATTGTTGGATATAGTTTAAAGTTTCTTGTCACTAATATCTATATGTGACGTGTAGGATTCAAATTTATACCCTTTGACCTCTACATGATTTGTTGGATTTTGCACTTTCTCATTCAATGCTGTATTTCTTATCTCCACAGACGTATTCATCATGTCCCTTACGTCAGCTTCGTTTTTCCTTATGTTGGCTGTCTTGAGCTTGGAGACACAGAGCTGTGATGCCTCTACTCCAGGGTGTCACCTCCATCGTAAGTGAGAAGGATATATCACCATAGGAAATCAAAACTACCTCTCTCCTCTCCTGACATGTCTGTTATGGCTAATACTTGTACCCGCTATTAAATAACAATTCTGTCTTGTATTTTCTTATAACAATGGGGCACATTTACTAAGAACAGTGCAGTATGTACTATGTGCAGTTTGCCTGTGTATAGTGCAGGGTGCGCCTGATTCATAAATTGTGGAGCCCTTCTTCATGAATCTGGCGCCCCCTGCACTGCCCCAACAGAGTGCACCAACTTATTTTTGGTGCACCTTTAAAATGTGGCAGTTGACACATTTCTGTCGGACTTTGCATGTTAAATGTGGTGCACGGTCCGACTGAGCACCGGAACACCCATTTCAATGACGAAATTCGTGTCCCATGTAAAATAGCGCAGCCACTACACAAAAGGGTCGTGCGGCACTTATGTGTCTCTGACACTTCTTAAAGAAAACCTAACATGAGGAATCTACTACCAGAAGTAGATCTGATGGTGGATTTGCTCTCATTCATCTGCTCTGCTTTCATCTGTAATTTAATAATCCTGGAACCTACCTAACTTGTTACAAACTTTATTTTAGTAATATGTAAATTATCTGCAGAGGCTTCTGGGGTGTGTCCTAGCCTGCCCGGATACTGGGAGCTAATGCTACTCCACACCCCAGTAGCCTTTGCAACTACTTTACATATTACTAAAATAACATTTTTAACAAGTTAGGTTCCAGGATGATTAAATTACAGATTAGGGCAGAGGCAGGAGGAATCTACTATCAGATCTACTTCCGATAGTAGATACCTCATGGTAGGTTTCCTTTAAATACATGCGGGAGCAGTTTGCACTGAAAAGAACGTGCAAAGTCTGCCAGAAAACTGGCAAAAGCAGTAAATGTGGCCTATTGGGGGTCATTTACTAAGGGCCCGATTCGCGTTTTTGTGACGGGTTAACCGAATTTTTTCGTTTTGCGCTGATTTTCCCTGTATTGCTCTGGGATTTCGGCGCATGGGATCGGATTGTGGCACATCGGCGCCGGTGTGCACGCGACAGAAATCGCGGGGCATGGCCTAACGAAAACCCGACAGATTCGGAGAAACTGCCGCATTTTTTTTTAAAAAAAGTGTCGCGGGACACGTGTTTACCTTCACCCGGCAATGGATCGTGCACCCCAGCGGACCTCGGCAGACTTCAGCGCAGCACACACTTGGTGGACGCTAGAGGAACTGCCTTAGTGAATCGCCGGACCCGAATCCACCGCAGAGAACGCGCCGCTGGATTGCAAATGGACCGGGTTCGTAAATCTGCCCCATTGTGTTCTGCTGTTCCTCTCTTTTGACAAAAGTGCTGTTTCCATACACAGACAGACATTTGCAGCAATGTTAGGATACCGTGAGAGTCTGAACCAATGGCTCTTTCCCCCCTGGTGACACCCTGTTGTCAATTTATTTGTGAATTTATCAGAGGAATAACAGAGTTCGGGGAAAAAGAAGAGTTATAGGGAAATAATGAAATAGGACCTGCCCAATTTGATATTAAAGTAGCAGCAGGTCGTTTGCAGTGTGTATATACATCAGCCATGTGGTATACATGGAGCAGACAGTCCGCAAATCCTAGTAATGTGACGTGTAAGCACCTAGTGCACAGGGTTGATACAGCATAATCCGGCTATTAAGTTATCATTCTCTCTTTGTTAGCCTCTTCTCTATCAGTAATTCCTGCTCTATTCTTTCCTTTGTGTAGTGGAAGAATAGCGCTGAATTACAATCTGTCTGCCCTTCTGTTTTATTGATGTATCAGTGGAGACACAACAGATCTGAATGACACACGTCTGTGAGCAGACATCTATACAAGGGTCTTGAGGGGTTATTGCATTATAGGATTTTCAGGCAGCGATCAGAAATAAACTCCTATAGAAATGTTCTTATGTGATATTTGATGCATCTAAGACTTCCAATGCTGTTCTATAGTTGAAAATCAAGTTTGGATTTTAGAGGGTTCAATTCAATTTTTCATTGATAACTCAAACCTACCTGCTACATCTATTGTGGCAGGGCTTATGTTACAGCACCCCTAAGTGTCACAATTATTGGGGATAAGTATGTGATGGAATCCTCTTCCAATAATTGTCCTGAAAATCTTTTCATGTAACAGGCCTTTAATTGAAAGAATATAATTACCAGTAGTGGTCACTTACCAGGACCCTTATGGTACAGCTAGACATTTTTAAGAAACTGGATTTTGCACAATAGTTTTATAAAAGTTTTTTGAAGTCCCATAAATTAAATGAAATTTGCCATTTGTTTTTATGCATTGTGAACCAAACATACCTTGAGAATTCTGTAGCCACACTGATGCAGAAACATATCTTATTTAATCCCTGAACTGAGTGGTTTTGCTCAAAAAACAATTATACAATTCAGGATCTTGGGAAAGCTGGGTGCAGAATGGCCGCCGTGCACATTACACATTACTTCCACATAGACAGGAGCTGCTTAAACTGTCCAGACAGTACTAATCAACCTGAGCTGGATGACTCATACATAGCAGCTGGGGGATGGTGCAGCAGTTGATTACTTCTGCCTGTCAGGGACAACACAGTGATGACATATTCTCGGCTTATGTTGGGCAGGACAAGGCTGAAGCAGAGCATGATTATGGTAAGAGGAGAAGCGCCAGCAGCCACAGGAGCGACAAAGCCTCATAATTTTATTGTTTTTTCAGCAACACCACTCATTTCAGGGATTAAACAAGATATGTTTCTGCATCAATGTAGCTACAGCACTCTCAAGGTATGTTTGGTTCATAATGCATAAAAATAAATGGTAGATTTCCTTCAATATCTTGTTACGCTAAACATAGAAAATTTCTTTAGACTATTTGAAGTATCTCATGATTCATCTGTAGCAGAATACAAATCAAGGTTACAATCTTTACTGTTTCGTATCTTTTCGCAGCTTTCAATGTCACTATAAGAAGTGATCGCAAAGGGTTTTGCAAAGGGACCCAAGTCATCAATGCCTGTGTGGGATACTGTGAATCCAGTGCATTTCCATCCAAGTACTCAGTGCTGGCGGCCAGCGGCTACAAGCACAATATAACATCTGTATCACAATGCTGCAGCATAAGCAAACTACAGAAGGTAAGAGGAGATTACAGAAGAGGTAGAGGGTTACTAAATATTAAAAAATTTAGCAAGATGTCAGCTGCCCGTGGGTTGTGTTACTTCCTTAGCTCCAAAGCTTATGGACATGAGTGCCACTATTTGTGGCACTGTCTAGTCCCTCTTTTCTAATATTATAAAATTATAAAAGTTTTAAGCCCAACTATAAAAGTTGAAGAAAAAAATATTTCTGTTTTATTTTCTAGGTGAAGGTTCGTCTATTTTGTGGGGCATCTCGATGGGAAGAAATAGAGATCGGGTCGGCAGAGTCCTGCCAATGTGCCACGTGTCGCTTGTCCCGTTATTAGTTGTGGCAGGATTCAGGTCACCAGCAGTCCATGCAGTTGCCTGTACTAATTCCGTTCCCTTAAAGAAAATCTACCAGCAAATATACCAGGGATATTTAATCATAGATCTAAGCACCGCGACTGTGGTAATCTTCTTATATTTGTTATCAATGGCCTCCTTCCTTCTAAAATCAACTATTATAATTGTGCTAACTAGCCTGAAGGGCTCCTGCGGGTGTTGCCAGAGCCCCTCCATGCTGCAGCTTCAAGGCAGTCACACTGTCTTACCCTCCCCCTCTGCCTGATGTAATCTCACTGTAGCAGAGGGAGTTTAATCACACAGTGGTGGTGGTGGTGGGGTAGTGCTCGTGTACAGTTAACAGCCTGCGAATTGCAGCACGGAGGGGCTCTTATAATACCCCATAGCCCTTCTGGCTCATTAGCATAATTATAAAAGTTGATGTTAGAATAAAGGAGGCCATGGATAACAAATATAAGAAGATTACCACAGTCCCGGTGCCTGGATCTATGAGTAATGTCCCTGGTTTATCATGATGGATTTTGACGGTAGATTTTCTATGACAGTGGAATCTACACATAGTATATATGATAATATACATATACAACTCACCCTTTCTTCATACTGCAGCACTGTAGGTCCCCAACTCTTGATGCACTATCCAAACTTATATACAAGCTAGAACTAAAGAAAACAGGTGTTTTTATTCTTTATTTATATGAGTTTTGTAACTTTATTTATACTTAATGTATGACGTGTGAATTTGTAACTGGGTTTAGAGTGGAAATTCTGCTCTTTGATGTGTTGTTATTTTATTTAAGTATTTAAGAGAATTTTGGTTCATTAGTTTTACAATAAAATGGTTCATTTATTTATTGGCCTCAGTTTTTTTTTATACAATTCACGCTTTAAGCCCTCTGAACTGTTTCAAGTCCATTCTACATTAAGAGTTAATGTAGAACCAGGGGTCATTGATTCCTGAATATCCAGGTCAATTTTTGCAGTTCTGTTCAGCTATTCTTTAAATGATAATATTTTTGGAGCAGTTCCACATATCTCAACAATTTTTAATTAGCCTTTTTTCATGACCTGTGAGATAGTTTTACTAATTACATCTTTTTCGTTTATAGTATTAGCATTCAAGTCTGTTAATAAGTTGTAAAACTGAATAACCTTTACCAAAATACATTAAAATACATTAAAATACATACAGCGTCAACCCATTGCCCTTCCCCAGGTTCAGCTACAGATGCAGAGGATGCATGTACTTCTGCAATCTCTCAGCTTTGTCTTCCTTATGGTCCCTATCCATTCTAACATGCTAGCTTTGTGGTCCTTATCAATTCTAACATGCTAACAGGCTGGAGGTGGGGCACATTTCAAATTGCTATATTTTCGGTGTCACCTAGAAAAACCGTTCTGGTGAATATCCCCTATAATATGTTTCCTGTTGCCACAGAACCACAGATATCCACTGTTAAAATTACAATTGAGAATAATGAGTTTTTTTGATAAAATTCATATTCCTGACTGCACTTTTAACAATGTATCTCTTGGTGGATATGTAGTTCTGTGGATGGGTAAATACTTGTCTTTAATATGACACCAGAACTGTGTTTCTAGGTGCCACGGTCAATCCATATATAGCAATTGTTGCTTATTTTCATCTTTCCACTTCTCCATTTGGCCCTGCAAGGGCTCAGGGGACCCCCATTTTCTGAGATATGTGTAGGCCACAGAGGCGGGACCTGCATCTTTCAGGTAGTTATTAGAAAGCCTTAAGATGAGAATACCCCCTTTAATGATTCAAATAAAATCAGAAGACCAGAGAGGTACAGTATGGACCCTAGCAGGTTATCAACACCAAGGATCTTTTCTGCAACTGAATACATGGTCTCTAAAGATTCAAGATGCTTCAGAGAAAACATGTAATGGTACCCCTTTCTGGTGGATCCAAAACACTCCTTAAGATATAAAAAAAAACTACAGCTACTGCAGGTGTTGTACTATATAACTTATTGTTGCCTGCATTTCATAGAATCTACCAGCTGGTGTCGCTGCTGTGCAGGGTGAAATCCTTCCATTACTTTTCATGGCTTGTTCATTCATCTCACTCTAGATAGCGTCCCCTCCAGAGATCACATTGAAAGGACAACACATTGGGGGTCATTTACTAAGGGCCCGATTCGGGTTTTCCCTACGTGTTACCCGAATATTTCCGATTTGTGCCGATTTTCCCTGTATTGCCCCGGGTTTTTGGCGCACGCGATCGGATTGTGGCGCATCGGCCCCGACATGCACGCAACGGAAATGGGGGGGCGTGGCCAAACGATAACCCGACGTATTCGGAAAACCCGCCGCATTTAAAAAAAAAAGTGTCGCTGGACACACGCTTACCTTCACCAGGTATAGGATGGTGCATTCCGGCGGGCCTCGGCGGTCTTCAGCTCAGCAGCGACATCTGGTGGACGTCGGAGGAACTGCCTAAGTGAATCGCCGGAACGCGGCGCTAGATCGCGAATGGACCGGGTAAGTAAATCTGCCCCATTGGGGCACATTTACTAAATGTCCGCGGACCGCATTTCCATCGGGTTTCCCGACTCTTTCCGATTTGTGTCGCATTTAACAAAGCGGACATTTCATGCGACACAAATCGGGGGCCTGGCCAGACAACCCAACTGATTAAAATTCAAATTGCATCGCAAGACAATGCACTCATATACACCGGGAAGAAGATGGTGAACTCCGGCGGACCTCAGCGGGGAAGCGGCACATGCAGGATATCGGGCGCACGATCTTGGTGAATCGTGCCGGACTTCATCCTTGTTGGACAGTCCGGATCGGGGGTATTTTTTTTGCCGTCCCATAGACTTCTAAGGGAGTGCACATACATAAACACGGCCAAACAAAGCCTAATTACATTGTTAACATTTGTGTTTACAAAATGCAATGTTAATGCAATAGGTTAAGAGAATTCTAACATGTTAACAAAACATAAACATTAACACAGTGTTTACATAGGCATTGAGATGGTCTTAACATTGCTTTTTGTAAACTAAAATGTTAACAGCAATGTAAATAGTCAAATCTATTCTCCTCAGCTATTGTATTACGTTTCGAAACCCACTGTAAATGCCACGTGTGAAGGCAGCCTCAAAGGGCTTTGTTGTTGACCTATCTTTTGGATCCACTGGAAACTTCAGATTAGCTCCTCTCACCAGAGGCCCATCACATCCAGATGTCTTTATACATGATGCCTCTATCCATGGAATTAGATCCACCATTCTTCTAGAAAAGACTTTTATTAATGTCCTCTAGAAGTGGAGAGTTGCAGTACACAGTCTGTTTTTTTAGTTGGTATTTCCAACCTGGAATTTTCTCAGTTCATAGTTTGACGCCCTCCACAAAATCTATTGATATTTCAGAATAGTAAAATATTACAATGTCATCGCTCTTAAACAAAGCATCACTCAGACATGATTGTTACCCTTATTTTACTCAGCAAGAAGACTCATGCAAAACATATCGTTTCCAAAAAATAACACATCTTTCAGTATTATGTTTAAAAAGAATCCCTAAAATGCACCAGACCTTACAAACTACGTTCTAGGCGTCCTGTAATCCGCTCATGGACTTTCAACTAGTAACAATCAATCGACACGATTTCTCTAAGACGTTCGTTTCCTCCTTCTGTTTTATTTTATTTCTTAAAGCTAAATGACTAGGTGCGCGAATGAATATACATCATCGAAAGGCGTAGACATAAAAACGGGAACATATTTCTGAGACCCAGCATTTAATTCAGCAGTGAACAGGTTAAATATCGTAGTCACCCCCTCCCCCACTCCTTCCCCTTTCCCCTCCATGAACTAAACAGATCAAACGCTGACCATATTAAATACCAAATAAATAATACAATAAATAAATTGTTTAAAAAAATAAAAATTAAAAAAGAAATTAAAAAAACAAACATTGCACGCAATATATTCATATTTATATATACTCTTTGCGAATAGGCTATTTTAGACCATTAATAAGAGGAACAAGGCTTCCCCACCCGCTACCCTCATTCTCACACAACATAATAGGAAATCTGCTTATTTTTAGGTGGCTAATAGATATTTTTCTACAGCAGAGATTGGACAAGTTGATCCCCAGCCCATGATCTAGGACACTGTTTGAGGGCCCAGTTTGGGGGCATCAGTCACAATTTTCCTAATTTTAGGGAAAATCATGACTTGCGCTCACAGTAGAGGTCAGTCTCGTAACCTTAAAAAAAATAATAATAAAAAGTCTGTAACAACATTGTGGCCACGACATTTGTGCATGTCACATTCTCTGCTCAAATATGCAGGTAATAAAGGTTACACATAGATCACTGAGAAGAACAGGGTTATAATGAGACATATATTATACAATCATTGCTTCCTCTGGACATCTTGATGACTAGATGGATATTAACTCTATGTCTCCTTCACCGAAGGTGAGCAGAAGATCTGATATCCAGCACTCGTCTCCCAGATTTGTTAAAATGACTGAATTCTGTTCCAAAAATCTTAAAAGGCTCTAACTACATGCAAAGTATTGCAAGTCACTGATATTGATTCTCTTCTTTAGACAAGTGCTGGTTAGCGATTCTTCTACTGTGGTCACAGTGTCCGACTTGTCCACCAGAGCTTCAGAGGGAACCTCTGGTGGGACCAGGCTTTAACCCAATACTGAACAGAAAAAAACCCACTTTGGAGGCTACTATCTTCTCTTTCCTTGGGGATGATGGAAACTTTTATCTTCTGGGCCCATAAAAAAACCCAGTTTGAAACTGTATAATAATATTTTGAAGCTCTAACCCATTAACAATGTGATGTTTCCATCTTGCACCGCCTGAATCTCTGTTACATAGATAGTCTCTCAGGATTTTTTTTCATGATATATCATTTACCCGATACCTAAACCAGAATATGAAAAGTTTTGTACTTCACTTTCATCTAAAGGGACATTAAAGAGACTATATCGCCAACTACATGGAAATAAACCGCTAGATTACTGTCATATAAGCTCAACTCTGGACATTTTAGACACCAAGTGGACATCTTATTGCGATGATATCTAACAACGTAGCTACTGGGTAACTGGCTTGCCTTGAAATCAGATCTTCATTCATCGAGGCCAAAGCTTGACCAGAAAATGCCATAATTTTTATGTTCATTATCTTCTGGATTTTTGTTTTTAGCATTATGTCCTTCCAACCAGTTCAGCCAGTCCAGCTGACCACAGCATTGTTCAGTCGTCTGCTTTGAAGCCTTGCTCTCACAGATGACAACGGGAAGCAGACATATTGGAATTTGAGATGGATAACGACCATCGAGCCCTTTGCTGCCGAAGACGGAGCTGCTTCTTTAATCCATCATGATTGTGTTTGTTCCAGAGAGCCTCCACAAAAACGCTTGTTCGTCTTGCTACAATTGAGTGAAATATTGATTGACGGCACGTTAATTATCTGCATAGGGAAACATGAATCATTTGCCCTTGTAAAAAATAGGTTTCCCTCTGTATTATTCCATGAACAATGCGGCACTATCATTAGAATGCACCTTCGAACAATTACTTTATTTAGCTGCATAAAATCTTTCACAAAGTCTTAGAATTTGAAGAAAGGGTCTAAACTGATGCCAATTGTTATGCAAAACTTTCCATCACAAGTTCTTAAACTTTAACGCACTGTCTTTCAGGAATTTTCCAAAGCCATTATTTCTCCTTTCACTTCTTTCTCTTCTTCTTCCACTCAACAGCATGGCCACGTGCATTCCTAGGTTGCAAGCCATCTACTGGATGGTGTTGGGACAGGACTGGCTACCTTGTATCCATGAACCCAGCATGGTGTTAGTCCAGAGATTGATGTTAGTTTGACATTTCTTTACTCTCTAAAGCTTCTTTACAACAGTAACTATGTATGGGTGGGGGAGGGCAGAGATGGTCATGGTCATAATAGTGGTTCACAAGTGGCTTCGCAGAAGCCCTGTCTCTTATTGACAGAATAAAGATGGTTGCCGGAGAGACTTTCCCAGAAGTCTCTGCTCTCACAAACAGAAAGTGACAGACAGGAGACATAGGCCTTTCCAGAAGCCTTTGTTTTTTACAAACAGAAAGTGACAATGGTTGATTATTAAGAAGACTTTCCCAGAAGCCTCAACTGTCATGGTCAGGTTCATGGTTGATCTGTGACAGGCTTGCCCGGAAGCCTTGACTTTGACAAAGAGTGACGTCCCAGGGAACTTCCCAGAAGCCCCTGCTTCCACTGGACAGAGAATGACAAATTGTTTCCTTCTCCAAAGAGCTTTTATGTGTTAGAGAACAGTGCGGAGAACCTTCTTCATAAGACTTCACAATGTCATTCAATAAGATGTAACAAGAGATGAACAATGGCTTTTCCCCAAAGTCTTTGATGTTGCCAAAACAGGTTGGTGATTTGTAGACAAGCCTCCAAAATGTTTTGTCCTCCTCCCTAGGAATAGGAAATGCACCAGCTACATCATGGAAAAGAGACGCGTGATATTCTCATCCATGTTCCATCGATGGACCTATAACGGCTTGAGCTACTGCTTTTCCCCTTCTTAGGGAAGAAGTGAGGAATTTTTGAAAGAAAGAGAGGGTATAATATGGGGAGGAGGGGTGTGGATTGGTTGCAGTGGTCTTACTGGAAAGTGGTATTGAGGGTCTCCTAACTTTTACTCCCTCGGCTGTGCTGTAAATTAAGCTGGTTCATCTGCGCTTCTTCTAGGCCATTCAATTTTTTAAGACGAAGGTCATCCAATTTTTTCCAAAGCTCCTGGCGATCTTTTTCACGCTTCAGCTCTCTGTGGGATGAATTACATAATACATAGGTAGTGAATTACATATATACATAACTCATGTACATAGTAATGGGAAATGATTATTCCCCTGTAACTGAAAAGTGGAATAAGAAAGGAATTTTGCTATAAAATGTAGGATTTTTTTGCCATCTTATGCTGCCCTTCCCACAAAGGGACATCACCTCTCAAACTCTATGCATGGGTGGGGCTTAGTGGAAGGTGGGATCACCTCCCATTGTCTATGCATAGGTGGGGCTTAGCGGAAAGGGCATCACCGCCTATTGTTTATGCATGATCGGGGCTTAACGGAAGGGGCATCTATCCAGTAATGTAACTTACTGTTGTCTGTCCAGCTTATAGGATGCTGTGAGTTCATCAAAGAGCTTCCCATTCATCTCCATGAAAGTCTTCAGGACATTGTAAATCAAAGATACTATGGTCCTAAAAAAATACAGTGAAAAAGAGTAAAGCAGAACTAAAAATGTAAAGCAAAATACTATGGGGGGAATGTATCAAGAGCCGCTTCATTGTGCCACTGGCACACTTTGCGTAGGATATACCTATAGGCTCCAGCCTTAATTCTATGCTAGGTCCTGTCTGTTATAAAATTGTGCTATAACCTGGCTATAACCTGGTGCACGCTATGGTAAATTTTCCAGACTGAGGCACCCGCCACCACCTGTGCCCAGTCCTGTCAAGCCCACTTGGTGCGAGGGTGGTGAAGGTGGAAAAAAAAATTTCCCCCCTATATTTTTCAATAAAAGATAAAATGGTGACTATATATGTACGGAGGTAATTTAGTCTACATATTACTTCATAGTTTGGTCAATAGCCGAGTGCTGTGCTCAGAAATTTTCGGGCCTCCCATCGTATCGAATGGAGTGTTAGGAGGCATGCTTAGTGAGAATGCTTGATCGGGTCTCAGCAGTTGCACCCCCACCCATCTTATTATTATCCCCTATTTAGGAATGCAAAGCCTGTCTGTAAGAGAAACCTTAGAGCGCTTATTTCCCAATATATCCCTGTGTGGTCTAACACTTACTGGTTCCAGTGTTCTTTGGAGACCTGGTAGAGGGTGCCAAATATCAGAGGCAGGATGGTGTGACAGTTCTCCTCTATCAGACTGAGGATATACTCATTGTTCCAGAAATAAAGTGCCCTTTCAGCAACCTGGGGGATTACATGAGGAGGTAGAGCAATGAAAATGAGAGAAGACAATAGACGACAAATTGTAGACAATGGAAGGAGCATTTTATCGGCAGATAGGTAACAACGTAGATATTAAAATATATATATATATATATATATATATATATACACATGATTTCTTGCTGCATCATCCATCTATTTCATATCTATCTCATATCTATCCTTCCCATATACATTGATCCATTTCATATCTATCTGTTCATCCACTCATCCCATATCTATCTATACATCCATCTATCCATCCATTTCATAATTATCATCCTTGCATTCCATCATCATCATCTTCAATATCATCATCACTTTCACCTGGTCTCACCATCATTTCTCTCATCCACAGGTATGTCTGGTCCCAGCATCTCTTGTTCTTCTCTGCCCCTTTAGTGTTTATTTGTATGTGTACTTGCATATCTGTTTCCCTGTTCTCCCTGGAGTCTTCCTGACTCAGTTCTCTGTCTCTCCACTCTCTTGATTAACACCTGATAGTTGTAATTTATTTGTCCTGGTGTATAAATTGGAGACTACAGGTCATACCTGACTGTGTTCTTACCCATTGCATCTTTTCTAAGTGCAGCTATTTAAGTGCACAGAATTATACCACAATTGAATCAGAAGGAAACAAGGGGACTTTATCTGTAAGAACATGTTTAACTTTTGTCTTTCAAAATGTTATCTGAAAAGCACAATAACCTCTTTCCGCCATCACCTTCCCACTCCTAATTTTGTGGACTTGTGGTGACACTTAGAAAAGATGCACTGTCAAGTTGGTGGCGCTGTAGGTGCATTGGCCCTGCGGCACCAACTTGACCTCTCACCCTATCGCCCTCCACTAAGCGGATCATCAGCTACATGGGCTCCATATTGCACAACTGGTGGCAACAGAGCACTGGATTGGATCCTAGCAGCCAAGAGCACCAGCAGCAGCTTCATAGGAGCACATGAAATGGAGAAAGGCTGCACCAAGGCTCCAGTGGCAGCCACAACCAGACAGCTTAACCGCCCGTGCCTGGCAAAAGTGGAGCTACGAGGGGTGTCTATTTTGCCAAACCAACACCAGCATCAGCAGTAGCACACCACTAGTCCACCACGACACTGTTGGTGCCACACCGGCACCCCTAGTGTAGTATGCCCTATATATGTCTGTCTAGTCTGTGTCTATTTCCCGATATGTAATGTAATGAGTCATGTAACCTGTAATGTGCTGTATCGTAATATCTAGTAACTATGTTTGTATGCAACCAGGAACTAGCGACAAGTAAATACGTGCCTCTAGAAGTGTTTATGTATTTGTATCGTTAAACCTGTAACAATCGCCAGAACACAATGTACAAAATAATTTCCCCCCCAGGGGATCAATAAAGTTGTATCATATTTATCTCTATATCCAGCCATCCATCTATCTATCTACCTGCCCCATGTCAAATACCCATCTGTCTCTGTAAAGAAGACTTTGCTTGATACCTGGAAGTGCGGGCTGGAAACACAGCGGGCAATTTGCTTGAAGAGTGGTTCCTGAATCTTAACAAATTGTGATGGTTCAATAACATCCAAAATCTCTTCCAACTCTCCAAGGAACATCACCTGGCAGGAGAAAGCATGGGTTAAATTGCTAGTAAAGCCGTCGAGTATAAGCCGACCCAAGTATAAGCCGAGGCCCCTCATTTTACCACAAAACCTGCTAAAACCTATATTTTTCTACTCGAGTATAAGCCGAGTTTGGGTTTTCAGCACATTTTTTTGTGCTGAAAAACTAGGCTTATACTCGAGTATATATGTTTTATGTATTTAAATGCAGAGAAATAGTTGTAAATGTAACATTTGTCCCAAGTGAAAAAATACCTAGAGGCAGATTTTCTTGTGTTTTTGCAACTATTTTGTCTCCTATATGCATTTGTGCCATATTTACTTCTGTTTTTGAAACATTTTTGAGACTTTTCAAAAGTAAGCGGCACATTTTAGCCAAGTGCGCCTTATTTAACTTAGAAATCCAGATGTTTTTTTCTAATTTATGATATGCGATATAAATCTCAAAATTACTCCTTTACAGAGGAGGCGTAGATGAGGAATCGATACAGATAGTATATTAGAAAATTGGATAATTTTTCATCATACAAACAATAATATTTATTTGCTGAAATGGAAATAACCCTTTAAAGTTATAGTGGGGGCTGTATATGAAAATGACACCCCCAACTAAAACTTTCACATTTGATATCTCTGATTTTGTGGCACCTTCCACTGAATCCAAATAACTGTTTGCATTGAGAGAAAGCTCCCCTAATGAGCCCCATTAGGGGAGCTTTCTCACAATGCAAAGAGATATTTGGATTCGCTGGAAGGTGCCACAAAATCAGAAATATCGAATGTGAAAGTTTCAGTTTTTCTTAAAAAATTTATTAATTAACTTAAATTAAGCAGGGTAAGATCAGGGTAGGGTCCCTATGGTCTCCATAGCAAATGTAAGGTATGGTCTATACAGGGTATGGTCAGGGTATGGGCCCCCTATATGATGGGTAAGCCTTTATTCCCAGTTTTCTTTGCTAAAGTGGTATGACTTTCCATAATTCAAAAACTATAAGAATATTATTGATAAGACTAACTTGAAGCTTCTGGGCCTCAGTGCAAAATGCGTGTCAGGCCCCCAATTATAATGTATTGTTTATAGTACTACTCTTATCATATAGGAAAAATACACCATATGGGCCCCCTAGGCCTCATAGGCCCATTTGCGACCGCTCCCTCTGCACCCCCTCAAGTTACGCCCATGGATAAGACTGAACTATCACCCTACAAGGTGGGCAATGATGTCTTAGGGGCTCCTTTAATGGGGGCTTTTATTTTTAACCTCAAACAACTTTCAAAAAAGTGTTATAAGCACCAATGAAATATTTTCCAGTGGTTAGGAAATATGCCAGGGATTTGCCACATCTTGAGCTAATGCTGTATACATATTGCAGTAACGTCCTAGGCGATTTCATTAACCTGATGATATTGCTTAACAAGATGAAAAATTGTTACCTTTATGGATAGTTTTTGCAATCTGCAATAAAACATAAAAAGCTATAGCCGGCAAAAATCTGTTTCCATGGACACCGTGGTTGCTAAGGGATGTCAGATATTCACAAGATATGTGCTCCATGGGTACAATAGCTGTGGAGTCATCAAATGACACTTCCACCAAAAAATAAATAAATCAGAATAGCTGATTTATTACATAATATATGCAGACCCTAAAAACCTGAGAACATTTCATACAGGCATAGAGATGACACCCATCTATCTGTACATTATGGCACCTTTGTCTATTTTTACTTTAGGTGCAATAGATGTTTTACAGAAGATGATGGTTAAGAAGTTCTATTTATTAAAGGAACAGTGAATATAGAAATGTGCTTCATCCCACCAAATGCTTAAAGGGCATCTACCACCAGGATGAAGGATTGTAAACCAAGCACACTGACATACCGGTGTGTGCCCCCTCTGGCAGAAGATGCTCTTCTTGCAGCTTTGTATGCCTTTGTTTTTAAGAAAAAGAGGTTTTAAAAATTAGGCAGATGAGCCTTCGGGGCTCCAAGCTCCATTGACATCTATGAAGTCTGCAGTCCCTGAGGCTCATTTGCATAGTTTGTGAAACATTTTTATTGTAAAAATAAGGTCCTAAGAAGCTAAAAGAATAGCAGAACCTGCCAGAGGGGGCACACACCAGTATGTCAGTGTACTTGGTTTACATTCCTTCATCCTGGTGGTAGATTCCCTTTAAAGGGGTTTACTGAGCTAAGAGAATTCATGTACCCATATAATTGGTTATTGATAGCAGAATGGTGGGTGGTTAAACGCCCAGCCCCCCCTTAATTTAAAGGGACTTTATCACCTCCCAATACACCCACAAGTAAATATAGCATCATGTGGAACATTTTCTACGCTTTCCAGACATATCCTTTCTGTTTCACAGTGACCTGCCATCTTTGAGAAAATTCTGTTTTTATATTTATGCAAATTACCTTCTCTGTGCCGCAGGGAGATGGTCCGCCTGCTGGTGCACCTGTTTTCTTATGCAAAATAGCTCGGTTATTGTGGCAATGAGTGCTGCTGTTTGGTGATAGGAAGCATAGAAAGAAGAAACCAGGTGAACCATCAGGCATGGCCACGCCCATAGAAGCTAATTTGCATAAACATAAAACCAGAATTTTCTCTAAAATTATAGATCACTGGGAAACAGGAAAGTTATGTCTGGAAATCTTATAAAGTGCTCCACATATTTCTACATTTACTTGTGAGTATGTTGAGAGATAGTAGGCCCCCTTTAAGGAGTACATTGCATTCCAGCAAACTTTTTACCAAAGTGTTTGTTTTAAGGGGCAGTCGTAGACTACTTACTGATCTGGGTATGACCCAGCTTTCCAGGTATGGAATATTTTTGCAGATGCATTGAATATTCAGTCTTTAAAACATCTTGGGCATTGACTTACCTCTTTCTGGGTGCAGGTCTTTGGCCAATACTTTAACAAACCACGAATTACCTGTAAAGAGGAGGAAATTGTTCATTATTGTGATTTGTTGATATTTTTATCATTATGTTCAATTAGTGCCGAGAGAGATGTTTAGTGGAAAGAACTATGGAAGTTTTTAAGATTGCAGGTGTTCCCTCATTTTTCTTATGTTGTATATCCGGTAATAGGTCGGATGTTCCAAATAGGCCATGACAGACTATGTAAACTTGTTTGAGAGGACCTGACACCCATATTAAAGGCACTAGGCATATTCATGAGGCGGGGGGGCGGTGACTGCCGCATGAAGCTCGGCAGTCACCGCCGGCCTATGGAGTGGGAGGGGCATTCCCAGGGAGAAGCTGCACCTCTAGTGTTATCGGAGGAGTGTTATCGGAGGTTTCTAGCGGAGATAGCGCCATGAGCTGCGACAGGTCCTCTTTAAGGTAAGTGTGCACCTTTTATTCACTTATATTTTTTTAGAGTCAGCATCTATCTTCCATTAGCCTTTCAAGATCACATTAACTTTTATATTTTTTTTACGTTCATGCTTGTTCATTTTCCACTTCATGCATTCCAAAAGCCATATGTTTTTTATTTTTCCATTTACAAAGATATTTTAAGGCATTTTATTTGCTGGACATAATGGGGGAGCATTTATTACGGGCTTTGAGATTTTTTACTCTGTTGCTGCGCCATGTGTGTCCTTATTAATATCTGTCAGCGCCACAATTCAGCTTCTTTTCCGACACTCACAACTTTATTTTTTGTCGCTCAATTTGGGCGCAGCTTTTTGATCCCAACACTTTACTTGCTATTCTAGCTCTCAGACATTTTTTTGGCACAATTTTTGGCACAAAATTAGACCAATAAAAAACAAATCTACCAACTTCTAAACTCCTTCATGAATGTGGTTTGACATTTCTAAAGCCCATTTTTCCTTCTTACAGTGCACCAAATACACTAAAGGGAACCTGTCAGCAGATATTGACCTAATAAACCACTACTCGTATGTTGTCATGCAGCAAAACACCTTCCAAATAATGTTTCTTTCATGGTCCTGTGTGGTGGCATCATCCAGAAAATCAGCTTTGAAGTGAGATGTGAATTAGTTGTATAAAGTCAAGGAGGCGGAGAATTTAGCACTGAAGTCAACTCTCCTTGACTTCACTGTAATTGATGGTCCTGCATCCAGAAACTTCACTAGGCAGATCTCCTGATGTCTGGTGCATTATGTCAATCACATGGGAGGATGTGGGTAGAGCTAAACTTCAATCTCAAATTCTCCGCCTGATGTAGACTTTATTCCAGTCTACATCTCACTTTAAAGTTGATTTTCTGTATGATGGAATCACGCTGGGCCATGAACGAAACATGATCTGGAAGGTGTGAAGCTGCTGGACAACATACTTGTAGTGGTTTATTGCGTCCATTTCTGATGACAGGTTCCCTTTAAGGACATGCGCTACAATATAAAATCACTATATAAAATCAATATAAAAATGTACAAATCACAGCTAAAATTGGGCGCCAAAAACCAACAAACGCCAACACCAAAATAATAAATACCCCCATGTACTTCTCAGCGACACCACTTATAATCTGTGAAGTATACTAGGAATGACCTCATGTCCTAAAATATACCTTAAAATTGTATAAATGAAGCTTTCCAGTACTGAGGAATAGGCTAAAATTTCTTTAAGCTTTTGTGCAGGACAAGACAACGAATAGATGCAGTTATCGCTGCACAATGGGGTCACCAGTTAGTAAAAGCAAAGGGTCACATACTTTCGCCACTTCCAGATATGTGATATGAACAAATCTAATATTTTGACTCGATACTTTGATTTGGTTCTCTTAAAGTACTGTTAGGATTTATATTTGCACAACTCACTACAGGCAGTCCCCGGGTTACGTACAAGATAGGTTCCATAGGTTTGTACTTAAGTTGAATTTGTATGCAAGTCGAAACTGTATATTTCATAATTGTAGTTCCAGACAAAATTTTTTTTGACCCAATGTCAATTGGAGTTTCAAAATTTTTTGCTGTAATTGGGCCAAGGATTATCAATAAAGCTTCATTACAGACACCTTACAGCTGATCATTACAGCCTGGGACTATAGTAACATCCAGAGAGCTTCACCAGAGGTCACAGTGGGCAGAGGGGTCCGTCTTTAACTAGGGGTCGTCTGTAAGTCGGGTGTCCTTAAGTAGAGGACCGTCTGTATATCAACTCTGAAGAGATTCAGTGAATCCAAGTGTAAAGGATGTGATGTAAATTATTTCTTGTTAAAGGAAATGCAGCATATAAATTCAGCAGAAAATAATATAACATGACCTAAAAATGACGTCTTTTTCATCTTAGGTAAAACATATGGCACTGAATGTCACATTAATGGTTAGTTCACATGAAGGAAAATCCATAGAGAAATCAATCTCACGTGGAAAGAAATGGGGGGTCGCCGTTTCTTTTTTCATCATCAATATGCTGCTCAGAATATAGGTTGTTTTAGTCAAAATCTGCGTCTGAAAACACAACTACGTGCTTGTCGTGTGAACATACCCTTAAAGACTGGAGGTTTGGACTACACAGCAACATGTAGTCAGGAGCCATAACTGCCCCCTACTACTAATAGTAATAGAAATCTGCAAGCACCAGCGGACATGACCTGAAATTCGTTTTCTGCGCTCCCACCATTTTCACTAACATTTATGATCTTACAGTGATCGCCAAATAACCATGGCCCGAAAGCGATAATACAATGACACTTACATGCTCTGTTAATGAGGAGTCTTTTTCCAGGAACTGCACTGCACAGTAAGCAAGCTGAAGATAGAATGTATGAGCCGCTGTTAGTATAAGATCGCAACACAAATTGTATATTATACACATGCAACATATACGGTTATGAACAAGTCTATGCTTGATTATTAAAACATTATTACATGAAGCACAGAATAAGCAACAATTTACATTCACAGACCCTCTTAATGTCCCATTATTATAGAGAGTTCATATCCACAGCATTACTATATACATACCGTAGATCCTATACACATGCACCGTATGGATTCATGTAACACTATCATATGCCGGCGCTCGTGCGTACACATTTTCGCAGTGCGATACATCAAGAGGCTTTCACCTCTTCGGACAGGGTGCTGTGCGTAGAAATAAACGCAGGCGGCGACTTTTCACATGGGAAAAGTTGCCAGCAGTAGTGAGTGTGCAGGCGCGGGGACTGTAACGCCCCATGCCGGCCCACTCCCGGCCGGCCACGCCCTCCGCTAGGCCAGCCACGCCCCCTTCACAGCCCACTTGTGGGGCAAATAATCGAAAATCTAGCATTGACGTTGCACAGAGGCCCTGATAAATATGCCCCTATATGGGCCAATAACAGACTATGGGGCAGATTTTTCAAGTTGTTTAAAAGTAAGAATGTTCTTAATTGCTTGTGGCAACCAATTACAGCTCAGCTTTCATTTTACCGGTGCTCATGAATATTTTAAAGGGGAGCTGTAATTGGTTGCAATGGGCAACTAAGAACATTCTTACTTTTAGACAGCTTGATAAATCTACCCCTATGGGTCAATGCATGTATCCTATGGTAGTAAATCTCAGTAATCCTAGTAATAGAAGGTATTATATTTAGGGTCTGGAGCTAGGACGGGAGATACATTAGGGGAAGCTCTTCTTCCTAGATTCACAATATGGGAAGTTGTTAGCAATTTGTGTTTCTTACCTGTGCATGGAATATAGAAAGGGATTTTGCAGAGTGTAGAGGTATTAATACTCGGACAAGGAATTGTTTGTGTTCAGATTTTAGAGGTAAAGCAAATCCATTGATGATACTGTACAAAAAAATGGAGAGAAAGGTCAGTTTATATATCTGAATCCTGGACATTTAGGCCGGGAGCACCTGACCATCATCGGCCGCGCGCCGTATGTTTTGTGTACTAAGGGGAAGATTTATCACAAGTGTCTGAGAGCAAAATTGTTCTAGTTTCTCGTAGTAACCAATCAGAGCTCAGCTTTCATTTACACACAGATGTTTCTAAAATCAAAGCTGAATGCTGATTGGTTGCCATAAGCAACTGAAACTGTTTTGATCTCAGATACTTGTGATAAATCTCCCCCTTTAAATTTCTGATGGATCAGTGCCCATGACTTGCCCTATTTTTATCGGAACGTGTGACTGAGAATTGTTAAGACCACAGCGTCACCCACCTGCCCAGGATCTCCAGCAGTTCGGCCACACCATTAAAACGTTCTGTCTCATAGATAAATCTGGAACACAAAGGAAAGACACTTAGATACACATAACAGAACTACACTCTGTGTAATGTCACGCTTATGTTCTTTAAAGTTACCTCAAAAAAGAATTATACTTTTAAGCTTAAAGGAAATTTACCATCAAAATCAGATAGATCCAGGCACTGTGACTGTGGTAATCCTCTTAAATCTGTTATCCATGATTACCTTCCTTCCAAAATCAACTTATGCTATTGAGGGGAGTTACTAATTGTAGAAAAATTCGGCACTCCGTTTTTTGCAAAGTAGAAGGAAATCTTTTATTTTTGATTTGCAAGCAATCCAATATTTAAAGTGTGTACCGTTTCGATGCAACAATGGATCTTATTCAGACAAGGATTACAGGAGGAAGAGGGGGAAATGAAGGAAAAAGCGGATATACCTCTATAGCGCAGGCTAGAGGAGAAGCGGGTCTACCACAAGAGAGAAGGTGCCTTCTCCGTATCGGAAGAAGATCCATTGTTGGATCGAAACGTTACACACTTTAAATATTGGATTTCTTCCATATCATAAATAAAAGATGTATTTAATAAAATAGATTTAATAAAAAGATTTCTTCTACTTTGCAAAATCAGAGTTCTAAATTTTTCTGCAACTGGTTTATATGCGATGGTACCCTATTCGACGCACCCAAGCTACTGTGAGAGTGACCTGTATACTTCTTCAATGTGGAGAGTTACCATTGCCCTTCCATGCTGTAGCTTCACAGCCCCCCTTATCCCTCAGCATTCCCTCTGCCTCCTGTAATTTCACACAGTTGGAGGGAGGAAGTGGTCACGCACAGTGTAACAGCCTGTAAATCTGCAGAACGGATGGGGCTCTAGTAACACACCACAGACTAATAATCATAATATTTAAAGTTTATTTTAGAAGGAAGGAGGCCATGGATAACAAATATAAGAAGATTACCAAAGTCATAGTACGTAGGTCTATGAGTAAGTGCCCCTGGTTTATCGTGATGGATTTTGATGGTAGATGATAGGGGTTAAAATAGATAACTGTGGTCTGTCCTTAAATCATGATCCTTGAATGTCACCCTTCTACCCCTGTATAGCAGTTTTGCTGCACTGAGTGTCAGAATTATAGTTTGGTGCTGCCGTGTATGGGGTAGTAGGGAACCTTTACACCAAATGGTGCACAGAGATGTACAGTATTGTACGGGCCCACCAGAAATTCCAGTCTAAGTAACCTGCCCACATGTGTCATAGTTGTACCTGAGAAAGATATTGTTGCACTGTTTTCTGATATAAGCTCTCAGCCCAAGGAATTTTCCATAAACACGGTGAAGAATGGTCTTCAAATATTCCCGCTCACGGGGGTCCTCACTGTCAAAGAGTTCCAGTAGCTGAAAGGAAGAAACAATCCCTGTGATTTAAAGTGGTTTCCCAGTTTACGTATAGCTCAGCGTTCTGGGCCTCATCAATCAGCTGATTCCTGACAAGTCTGCACCGAAAAAAATCAAAAAACTCAGAAAAACTGCTCCACTCTCACTGTAGTGGCTATACCAAGCAATTGCAGTGAATAGGAGCTAAACTGCAGGGACACAACTTAGAAAACACAGCTACGCATCTGCTCCCCGCCTTTGTGTTTTGGACCATCACCTCTATTATATTATATTTATTATATTATCCTATGGATGATGGAAAACCCCTTTAAAATATGGTTCAGTTGTATATATAGTTTATGTGTCCACAGGGCTCTATGGTGCTATAAGTTCAATTCAGAACAAGTGTGGGGGTGTTACTTTTAGAATACGCTCTCTTAAACGCTAGTACAATATGCTTGTCTGAATAAGGGCTTTCAATAACATTATTATTATAAGTTATTATTATTGTAGTAGTCCTCTATCAGTCAAGTGATCCCCATAGCACCGGAGCACTAGGCTTAGCAATTTGATTTCATTCTTTACAAATTGTAGCTATCAAGAGAGACAAATAGGGAAGAGTATGCTAGAAGCAAGACAGTAATGCACACCGGAGAGCATAAATAGGTAATATTATATCTGTCTGCACAAAGATGGTTACCTAGTAACATCAATATTAAATCTGTTTGTTCTGATTATGGTAATTACAGCCGGCTTATCTTGGAAACAATGGGAACAGTACTGTAGTAGGGGAGCATGTCTTCTAGTAGGGCTATGTGAGTGCACTCACCATAAGGACAAACTTCTGGTCCACATATCTCTTGGCCAGGGAAGGCTGGAAGTCCTGACTTTCCAGGAATCGGAGAAAGAATTCATAAACCAACTAGTAATAGAAAACATGAAAAGTAAGGAGCAAGCATAATAGGTACTCAACGTAGGTACATTAGGTTCTTGTGTATAAAATGATCTAAGGCTATTAACCTGTCCTTAAAGATGGTGACAAAATCAGGGGTAACACAACCTGTCTGGTGACTGTCTGAGGTGGATGGAGTGGTGGTGGTGGGGTGTATGTAATGTAGCTGTAAAACCCATTATCAAAATATATTTGGTTTTCAGAGCTCGAACTTGTATCTACATATTGGGGCAGATTTACTTACCCGGTCCGTTCGCGATCCAGCGGCGCGTTCTCTGCGGTGGATTCGGGTCCGGCCGGGATTCATCAAGGTATTTCCTCCGCCGTCCACCAGGTGGCGCTGCTGCGCTGAAAAGCATCTGAACGCACTCAACTTCACCGAGCCGGACCAAGTGAAGGTAAGCGCGTCCCAAGCAAAACTTTTATTGTTTAAAATGCGGCGGTTTTTCCGAATCCATCGGGTTTTCGCTCGGCCACACCCCCCGATTTCCATCGCGTGCATGCTGGCGCCGATGCGACACAATCCGATCGCGTGCGCCAAAATCCCGGGGCAATAAAGGGAAAATCGGCGCAAATCGGAAATATTCGGGTAACACGTCAGGAAAACGCGAATCGGGCCCTTAGTAAATGACCCCCAATATGTATAGCTTATTCTGTTAATGCGCCATACATGGGGTTTGCCCATGAAAGAAAGTTCTCAAATTATAACCCTTTAGTGATGTTTACACAATAAAGAGAATTTTTAACCCCCTTACTTTACTATTTTACTAAGTTTTATTGATGTTTTAGCTCCTATAACTCTCTAAGCAGAAACATGATCCCTGTGTGCTGAGATTATCAGGATACAAGGTTGATATACACTTTCATTTATCTTCTGAACATTCTACTAGTTTTTTACACATAGAAAAATAGAGATGAGATGGATCACAGATTAGAGATGATGAGATCCATGAGATGGATATACAATGACACTCTGCTAACTCACCTATAACACACACTGTCAGCCCTGCTATAACCCCTTCCCCCGCTTTAAAGACCTTATCTTGCCTGTAGCTTGTAGAGTAAGTGTGTGCACTGTCTGTGAGTGTTTGTGTGTGAGATTGTCTTGTAATGGAGAGGAAGGGGCAGAGATCACACTGCATAGTGCAGACTGGAGAAGCAATTCATGAGAAGAATCTGTCCTGCCCGACCATAAAAGATAGAAGATTTATGGTTGGATCCTGGGGCAACCAAAGTTGTATACACCAGGACTGAAACAGGTTGGAATTATAACTTAAATATGAAATGCTGTATTTTTGCTAATAACAGTAAATTGTGTTATTTTGTTATGCTATCTATGTTTAAGAATCTTGTCTTTGTGGGAATACCCCTTTAAAGGACACCTATCAGGGTGATTCGGGATATTAAACCACCCAAAAGTCCTCATCATTTAGTGTCCCAAATGTCCTTTAGCTAGTTGCTCTTTGACTGCTATTAAAAACAATAGGAATGGGTAGCACCAAAGATGACTCCGATGCGCCTCACCAGACCCATCTCTACTTAAGTAGGTAAGTATATAGGTTTATTTTTTAAACCTGAAACCACTCCTTATGTTTAACAAACTATAAACATAGGGATTGATGGGAAGTGATAACCAGATTTGGGGCCAAATGTCCTAGCATAATATCGACGTGACTGATTTACGGGCCCCAAACTTGGTAACAAGTTTTAAGTGAAAATAAGTGATGATGGATCATGTAGGAAATAGCTGAAATTAGCTAGTATATCAATTTTCTACCATTATTTTTCATTTTTGGAGTCCTCTGTGACTGACTATCTGCAGAGAGCTGTGGTCAATGATTCATATACTTCACGCTCCACTGTTACGAGTCGTTGAAAAGTTCATTGCAGCGACGGTAATTTATCGGTGATATGGAGCATGGCATTCATAGATCCGTCTCCATGGAAAATATTTACATGCTGACCAAGACGCTTGATATGTTGGGGCATTCATGTGGTAAATAGGATTCATTGGCGGACGTAAAATTATTCTTATCTGAGGACCGATGAGGGGTGGTAAAACTAACAAAGTGTTAGTGAATAGACCAGTGACTACACAGTCTGCCGCGGATAATTCATGCTGGATCATTTATTTGGAGTATTTTAGAACTGTGGAGTTGTACTTTAGATCAACTATTAGTTGGTCTAGTCTACAACTAAATTTTCTGGTGCTCAGACTGAATTTTCGGGATCCCAGGCTAGGTCACGCCCCTTTTCACAAGGCCACGTCTACTTTTCCAGACGAATCGGTAAACTGCTAAAAATGGTTAAAACCCTCAATAATTTTGGCACACTGCATTACAGGTGCAAATAACTCAAGAACTCTCCATTAGGTGTCCTCTGGAATTAAAGAGAAAAAATATATACTTTACGTGCAGATTCATTTTGAATATGTGGGTTAAAAAATGGACAATATTAAAAGCAATTTAAGAAAATTATCCCATTGCATCTAGTAAAATTTCTGTTTGGCTTCTGTGAAAAGCAGTCTGCAGTCTTAGTGTTTATCTTATCGGTCTTCTCCCTAGAGGTTAGAAACACCTATTTAAGCGGATTTCCGCCTTAATGAGTGTTTATGAACAGAAGACCAACAAGGAAGACAAGCTTAAGTGTCAGGCTGATTCTCTATTGGATTTAACTGCAGAAATAACAAAAGTAAAAACAAAAATTTTTGTAATGAAAATCTGCCCCAGAAAAAGCTGCACAGGCGAAACCCAGGGTCGGACGTGTTCTGACTAGTCAATGCATCGATGTGTTTTTAAGATATGCTGGATTGTTTTTTAACAACTAGAGATAAAGTTAACGGGAGGGCACTCACCAAGATGTAGTTTCTGATTTTTCTTCAGGCACATTTTCCTTTATTAGACAACCAAAATGTTACATACCAGGGGAGACGGAGTAATGTACTCAGTGACCCCCACTGTTAAGCAAGTTAGTCCCTATCCGGTTGCCCTGGGATCCGACCGTAAATCTTCTCATAAATTGCTTCTCTTATTTGCACACTGTAGTTCTCTCTGTCCCTCCCCCCTGCATTACAAGACGAGCTCAGACACAGGCACTTCCTGCTGTCAAACAGCATCGTATAGAGACAAACTACAGATAATATAAGATCTTTGTAGCAGAGGAAGGAGGAATATAGCAGTGCTGACTGTGTGTTATAGCTGAGATATAGCAGAGCTCACTCTGTGTGTGTTATAGCTGAGATATAGCAGAGCTTGAGTTTGTTTTATATCCATCTCATGGATCTCATCATCTCTCATCTTTCTCATCTCCGATTTGTCTCATCTCTCTTTTTCTATGTGTCAGATACTAGGGAATGTTTCAAAGCTAAATAAAAGTGTAGATAAACCTGTACCCTGATAAACTAGGCACATTGTCAGCACACAGCATCTCACAGCACAGAGAGATCATGAAGTTTCTGCTTAGAGAGTCCCCACCCACACTCTGGAATCTTACACTGACCATCACTGAATGATAGGAGCTAAAACATCAGTAAACCAGAGAAAAATTGTAATGTAAGTGGGAAAAAATTATCTTTATTGTGTAACCATCACTAGGGGATTCAAATTTGAGAACTTTCTTTCATGGGCAAACCCCTTTAATGAATTTAGCACATTGTAAGATGCACAAATTACAGGCGCCATTCATGAACAGGTTTTGAAGTTGGTAGACTGGCTTTTTGCCTGATTATGCACCAAATAGAGTTAAGAAACTAAAAGTGCAGGAAAAGTGTTGTGCCAAAATTGAGCAAAAAAACAAAATACAAAAGTTGGGGGTGTGGGAAAACTGAGGTTTTTGAAGCACCGAGACTCTATCAACCTGTCAGAACAGGCGCAAAATAAAAATAAGAGTAGGATAAGAGTATGGACACTATACTGTATGTCTATATAGAGTATAATAGTACTTTTAAAGTTATGTACATATATATACAGGATAGGAATAGTAGTTCCCATACTGTGCGCATGTATAAAGGATAGGAATAGTAGTAATGTGAATGTAGACAGTCACATACACAATACACAGGCTCCCATTGCTGCTGCACTCAACGCTTTCTTCATCCTGGAGATGCTGATAGAGTTAAAGTTGGGACTGTCATTGGATGCCCAGCTGCCCCCTTTACCCCACGGTTAAAATGCCCCTTTGTCCACTAATTAATATATAGGAAATCATGTTGCATGTGTGCCCACTTACCTGAAGGTGAGGCCAGGAAGGCTCAAAATTCGGCTCATCTTCTTCAGGGTCAAACTCTGGATTGTCAGTCGGAGGCAGTGTACGAAATATGTTCACTGAGATCTGGGGAGACAATGCAATATTGAAAGAATTATTAGTCTGGATGACGTGTTATTCTGTTTTTACTTCCAAGGGGGAACATAAGTAATTTACATGGACCTTTATAAAGGGTAGATCTATTTTTTTCAATCAGTCTAATGCATCCACCTTGAAGATATGTTAAATGGGTTTTTGGACCCCCTATGGCTGTTTTCATACTGATGACCTATCATCATAATAGGATATCAATACCAGGTGTTTTTGGATGTATGTGCACAATGGAAATTGAGATGAATGAGAGATACATTTTGGCACAGATTTTGCAGCTTAAAACTCAGTCAAACTCAGGGACATTATAGTTTCTCCATATTTTATTAAAACCATCCAATGTCATTGGAAATACCAGAAGTCGAACCCTCTGCCATAGGTTGTCACTTAAAGAAAATCTACCACCATGATAAATCAGGGACACTTACTTATAGATTCAGGCACTGGGTATGTGGTAATCTCCATGGCCTCCTTCCTTCTAAAATGAACTTTTAAAATTATCTAATGAGCCTTGAGGGACGGAAGCGACGGATGCAGGAACTCGGGCGCACAAGCTTAGTGAATCACGTCGGACCCGAATCCTCGTCAGACAACGCACCGTGGGATCACGACAGGACCGGGTAAGTAAATGTGCCCCAATGTCTCCCTCTCCCCCTGCTCTCTCCATCCTCCCTCTGCCTGTGTAAACTAGCAGCAGCAGAAAATTCCGGGGCGAGGAGAGAACAGTCCTGCTCATTGTAGCAGCCCATAACACACCCAAGGGCTTTAGGCTAGAATTATTTTAGAAATTTATTTCTGTATAACAGATATAAGAGCATTAGAAGAATATACTCCTGTTCATATTTGTGAGGGCATTACATACAATTACCGAGCCTTATGGCCATTCATAAGCCACATACAACTGGAATCCATAATTGTACCTGGTCATTTTTGTAGCTCTGGGTGAATATATTTTTGGAGCCATTTATGAGCGCCAAGACACGTTTTCTACAAAATTCATCATAAGCTGTGGCATCAGTGGGGCATGTGATGTATTTCGTGCCTACTGTCTCTGTACTGTCACTGGTACATTATGAATCAATAGACTAAATATAGATATGCAGTAGATAAACATGCAGCATCACATTTTCGTTCTTCGGATATAACTGTTCTGCATAGGAAGAAGGAGGAGGGGGTGCACGGATCTCTATTTTGGACATCTCTAATTTCCCTTATGTAATAAAGACGAGAAACAATCAGTTACTGAAAGCTGCCAAGGAGAATTCTGCATCACAGAAAAATTTCAGACAACCCACACATTTGTCTCATACCGGGGCCTGTGCGAAAGGGTGCCTGACCTCTGGATGAGGGGGCCTGACTTCTGGATGAGAGGGGCTGACTTCTGGATGAGGGTGCCTGACTTCTGGATGAGGGTGCCTGACTTCCGGATGAGGGCGCCTGACTTCTGGATGAGGGGGCCTGTCTTCTGGTTGAGGGGGCCTGACTTCTGGATAAGGGGGCCTGACTGCTGGATGAGGGGGCCTGACTGCTGGATGAGGGGGCCTGACTGCTGGATGAGGGGGCCTGACTTCTGGATGAGGGCGCCTGACTTCTGGATGAGGGCGCCTGACTTCTGGATGAGGGGGCCCACGGGCATGTTTTACAGTTAGGACTGACTAATGTCACACCCACAATGGAAGAGATTAGACAGCGACAGGTCCGGTTTTAGACTAAGTGGGGTCTTGGGCAAAACTGAAAGCGGGGCCCCAAAAATAAAACTATTTTATAAACAGTCACAGTCAGTAAGAGGCTCCTATAGCCCTGCACAATAATAACACTTTGTAGTTACACACAGTATTAGGTAAGTATCTGTAATATGTGACTGTAGGAAGTTTATATAGGAGAGAGACAGATGATATTGATGAGTAATGATTGAAGATCAATATGAAAGATGATATAGATTTATAGATGCAGAAATAAAAAGTAGATTATGTATAGTATAGATAGCTAGAAGATAGATAGATAAATAGATATGAGAGATATATAGATACATTAGAAGAGGGATGGAGATAAATATGATAGATAGAAGATAGGAGATAGAAGATATATTGATAAATAGATAGACAAAAAGTTAGATAGAAAAATGGTTAGATAGATTTATAGATAGGAAATAGAGAAATGATAGGAGATAGATAACTAGACAGATAGATGATAGATATATAGACAGGAGATAGATGACAAGCATCTCCACCCAGGCATTCAACCAGGCGGTTTTAAACAAGCAATACATCCTCTGCCCACAAAGGTCCACATGCAGGGAGCCCCTTTAGTACAGGGGGCCGTGGGAAATGCCCAGTTTGAACAATATATGTCCACTTCCATTCCATCATGCAACTGTTTTGACTTATAATTTATTGGGTTTTGTTCGCATTGCCATTGTATGTTCCTTTTATTATTGAAGCCAAATGTTCTGCCTCCTGATGGAAGCCACTTATTAATTATGGGATCCACTGGGTTCCATCATGGTCTACTTTCTGTCATGTACTGAGACTAATGATGATGGTTTTGGAGGTGAACAGAGCTAATCTATTTGTTGATCTGGCCATTTTCAGGAATCAAAATTGAATGTGAATATTATCTGATTTGCTTTGGGTGGATCTTTTATAAACTATAATAACAGAAGTCTAACAGTTTATTATAAAAGGCTATTGATTTCAATGGACTTTTCATGGTTTCGATTATTGCGGAATGCTGAAAATTAAAAAGGTTTTAAAAAAAAAACAACAGAATCTTTTAACAAAAATAAAAAACTTTTTTTTTAAGGACTAGAGGGGGTTGTATACTATATTTCTTGGACACATAAAGCAACATGGGTTCAGAACAAATAGATTGGGACCGAAATCAAATCTTACAAACAATTTCTTCAGCTTCAACAATGGGAATCTTGAATGATTCACTCATCTCGACTACTGATCTACAAAATGAAATGGATAACAGCTCCTTTTTAAAAGACTATTTAAAAAAAAATTTCCTTTTAAGAAAGGTCTTTAATATCTTCAAGTCAAGAAAGGGTTACTGTCATTCAAAATACAAAGAAATAATAGCTCGCTCCATTGTTGGCCTTTCTACAAATTTTTTTTTTTCCCCATTGTAAATCAGTGCATGTATAGACAGACTCCTGAGCGCTGAATCATAATGATTGGCACTGCTGACGCCAGGAAAAGATGCTACGGTGACATCTATCACAGCGCCAGGATGCATATGCATAAGAAGCTTCATAGCGGGTACAGTATGTGTGCGCTGGAATATCAATCCAGGACTTGTGTAATCATCAACCATCACCCACTGCAAAGCGGCTTCAGCCAGCCAAACCATTACTCCAACGCACACCCATTATTTTCTTGGCATGCAGAATTTTTTTTATTTTTAAGCCATTTTGGATGACTTTTCTACACTTTTCCAGATTTTTAACATGCAGATTGTTTTTTAATGTAATGGAACAAGAAATCAAAGGTAATCTGTAATGCACTGCATTGTGGGTATACGAATTCAGATGTGAGGTACAGCTGTAGTTTATCGGACTGCTTCATCCCTTATACAGGCAGTCCCCAACTTATGAACACCTGACTTGAAGACGGCCCCTAGTTACAGATGGACCTCTCTGCCCACTGTGACCTCTGGTGAAGCTCTTTGGATGCTTTACTATAGTCCCAGACTTCACTGATCAGCTGCAAGGTGTCTGTAATGAAGTTTTATTGATAATCCTTGTTCCAATGACACCAAAAAATATCCAATTGTCACTGACCCAAAAAAATGTTTGTCTGCAGCTACAGTTATAACATATACCTGTTCTGACTTACATACAAATTCAACTTAAAAACAAACCTAAAGAACCTATCTTGTATGTTACCCAGGGACTGCCTGTAATAGATTTTTTATAATTATGCTATAATTATAGCATTGCACTCTGAGACACTTGCAAGTGCAATGCGTTTTTCACGCATCAATTGCCATAGAAAAGATAGAGCTCAGTCCTGAGTCCATTTCACGCGCAGAAAAACGCATTGAAATTGCATCAAAAACGCGCGTGAAAAACTGAGACACTGAACAAACTCTGACCAAACCCTGATCGCACCCTGATCAAACTCTGACGTGATCTGCAACGCAAGTGTGGAAGGGGCCACAGTGGGTTGTTAACCCCTTCTTATCCATTTAGGAGAGAAATACGCAAAATTCTTAGCAAATGTGCAACAGGTCATTGCGATAATTTAAACCTGCGGGGACACGAGAAATGAGTGTTAGGATCCAATATGCCTCCGTGAATATCAATTTTTTTCATGCAGTCACCTCCTTTCCTGGGTTTGTTCACCTTCTCAATGGGGATGACATCCAATGACGTGGTATTCCCTGAATGTTCTTCCTTATAATGCTTTGAGGCACCAGAAAGTGTGGTGGAAGATATGGAGGTAGGTGACATAGCAGAGATATGTTCTGCTATTCGGATCTTCAGTATGCGTATAATGCAACCTATGTTCTATACATCACATGTGGTGCATTTGATGATATGTACTATGTGGTCCGAATTGCAATTTTAATGAGATGCATTTGTTTATTAGATAAGAAAAAGTATTTTGTGCTTTCAATGTGCTTACATAGGTTACACCTAGTGCCTCCGCATTTACGACTTCCCTCTACATGTAACCATGTTCTGTTTGTGTCTTGTGTGTGAAAGTGATTAGGTGCCAGTATGGAACCAATGGTTCTGGCACTCTTTGTGACAAAGCGACATCCCCATTGTAATGTGTAGATGTCTTTTGATAATTTTCAATATGTCATTATATTGTCTATTATAGACTGTGCTGAAGGTAACCACATTGTCCTTGTTTGTAACGTGTTTCAATTCTTCCCGTTTATTCGAATGTAGAACCTCAGACCTAGATTTACTGCTGACATTGTCTGCCTGGAATGCACTGTGCCGCGATTCACTAAGATCGGGCGCCCGATATCCTGCATGTGTCAGTTCCACGCTCAGGTCCACCAGAGTTCACCTTCTTCTACCTCTTGTATGTAATTGCTTGATCTTGCGACACAATTTTAAAGTTAAAACCCGCGCTCAGTCCGAAGTAGTCGGATCGCCTGATGGCCCGCCCCCGTTCGGGCCGTGTGTTCCCGGCAGCAAGCGTTGCGAGTGTGATGCGAGTTCATCGCATCACACTCGCAAGTGTGGAACGGGCCTTAGTAAATAAGTCTCATTATGTTTGCTGTAACCTCTGTCCACTAACTGATTGGACATGTATTCAAAGTTGCTGACAAACTTTTTTTGTTCTAGATGTAAAAGTATACCTGACAACTGTATTCTTCCACCTACAAATCAGTGGTGATAGTTTGGGAGGTGGAGGGCAATACCTGTGGCAGATTCCCTTTAACTCCCTAAGGACGCAGCCATTTTACAGCTTAAGGCTCAGGCCCATTTTTTGTATTCTGACATGTGTCTGTTTATATGGTTAGAACTTTTGAACTCTGTTACTTATCAAAATGATTCTGAGATAGTTTTTTCCCCACATGTTGTACTTCATTTTAGTGGTAAATGTTGGCTGATAAGCTTTGCGTTTAATTACAAAAAGAAGAAAAAATTTAGAATTTTTTGAAAAATTAGCAATTTGAAATCATTGCGTTTTCAGGCTGATAGATTTACCACCTAAATAAATTGCTGAATAACATTTCCCATATGTCTACTTTACATTTTCATCATTTTTGAAATGTCTGGATAATTTATTTTGATGACACGCGGCTTCCAAATCGAATATCGATTTATTGTATTTTCAGAATTGACTATTTTGGGGATAAATACTGTTTTGAATGAAATTTTACATATTTAACATAACCCCCCCCCCCCCCCCCAATAAACCCATTTTCATATCGGCACCCCTTAAACTATCAGAAACAGCTTTTAGGAAGATTGTTAACCCCTTGAGATCTTCATAGTAATTACATCAAAATGGAGGTGAAATTTACAATGGTCAAATTTTGTCAGTTATACCTTCATTTAGCCCTAAATTTAGACATTTCCAAAAGATAAAAAGAGAAAACCCACCATACAATTTTTTATGCAATTTCTCAGAGTATAAAGACCCCCCCCCCACATGTGGCCGTTACTTGTTTTATGGCCGCACAGTGGAACGCAGAAGAGGAGGTGCAACATACATGTATGCCCGTTTGGCGCGCTGGAGAGGAGAAGGGGTGACCCCTCCCCTCCACAGCCATGCACACTGTGAAAGATAGGAAATGTCCTATCTTTTCACCGTGTACGGAGAAGTACGGTGCCGTACCGTATCACTCCGTGTGGCAATTGCTAGCTTGCGGCCGAACATACATCCCCCATACATTCATGTAAATTCAACCTTAGGTTGCAGTTTGGATATTTCATCCTGTGGTGGATTACAGGATATAGAAAGTTGCTCAACTATATGCAGTTAGAATCAATTTTCTTCCCAAAATTTGTCCATGAATTACTCACCATTTTAATGATCTCGGGATAAACAGGTTCTATGAGCACTCCTCTGTTCGTGGCGATACACTCCACCAGCTCGTTCAGGGCGGCCCTCTTTATCTCCTTGCCTTTCAGGTCGGCCACACAGTCCATGAAATGGAAGATAACTGAGCATTGTTGCAACTTCTTACAGAACAAGTCGTGCAGCTCAGACACAGGAGCATCTGAAAAATGAAAACACAAGTCAATGGTGTCTAGAATATTGAAGCGGTTCTATAGACACTGCCTAAGCAAATATGATCAACATCAAACTCATAGCTTCATGACAGTAGGTGGCTTGAATGTTGTAGCAATGCTTTGAATAGATGAAATGGGGGCACATTTACTAAAAACAGTGCAAACTGAGCTATGTGCAGTGTCCTGTAGAGTTTGCAGAGGACGCTAGATTCTTGATCTGTGGTGCACGTTCTTCATGAATCTGGCACCCCCTGCACTGCTCCAACAGAGTGGACCAACTTTTTTTTGGTGCACCTTTAACATGGAGCATAAAACACACTTCTTTCGGACATTGTATGTTAAATGTGCTGCATGGTCCGACTGTGCACTGGAGCGCAAATTTGGGTCGCGTGCTCCACAAATGTGACACGGGTACTTCATAAAAGAACGTACAAAGTCCAACAGCAAACTGGCATAAGGTCCTAAGTAAATGTGCCCTAATATCTTCTGCACTTGACATCACATGGAGGCCAAACTGGGCCAAATGGGGAGCATTTACCATTGACTTTCCGACAGTTTTTTGGCTTATTTTTTCCCCCTTACTACATTTGTGCACCATATTTATGAAGTGTCAGCTCCACAATGCTTCTTTTCCAATGCTCACACTTTTTGGTCACTCAGCTTAGTAACCCGACACTTTTCTCGCACTTCTAGGTTCCCAACACTTTTTTGGCCCAAATTTTTTGACGCACAAACAGACAAGCTAAAAGCTGTTCTGCCAAGTTCTTTTTACCCTTCATGAATGCGGAGACAGTTCAGAATCTTTTCGGTCGTGTGCCACTTCAGTAAGCCTGTGCACTGCAATCTAACGTGCCAGTGTAAATTACTGCACAATTTGAGCGCCAAAAACACAGGCTCTGCGCCACAATTGATGAATGCCCCCCAATGAGTCTGCCTTCTTACTGTGTAACATTACGAAAACAATCTTTACGTAATACGAATACATTGCCATTGGTCCAATTCTACTTTTTTGGCCAAAGGTGTTGTCACATGTAGTGCTTTGACTCACTGTTCAGAAACAGAAATAAAAGTGGGCAGATTGCATATGTGTTTCCATAAGCTTCCTATGCCCTGGTTTTTACAAAAATGGCCTTTTTAAATTATGCAAGTGAGCCTGAGGGGCTCCGGGCTCCATAGGTGTTAATGAAGACTGGAGCCCTCAGGCTTATTTGCATGATTTTAAAACCATTATTTTTCTTAAAAACAAGGTCCCAAGAAGCTTAAAGAAGAGCAGAACCTGCCAGAGGGGGCACACACCAGTATGTCAGTGTGCTTGGTTTACAATCCTTCATCCTGGTGGTAGATGTCGTTTAAAGGACTTCTATCGTTTTCCATCACTGATCACCTATCTGTAGGATAACTTATAGTCAACATGGAAAATAAATATGACATCTAAAATTTAAAGTCTAAGGAAGTAAAAAGAAAGAGATTCTGGCCTTCTTTTGTTATTGGTCACTTACAGTTATAAATCTTAGGGGCTAGCAAGGATCCCTTGAGCTGAAATAGTTTAGATCCATGTTGTGTACAAGCAAACATATTCTTATATTTGTAATGAATAGAAGCTGCAATTCGTTGCCGTTATGGTGGTTTAGAAGATATAACAAAGGACAGTCCTATATTCCATATGGAGAGTTTCCATACCAATAATAGTAATTCTAAACATCATATATACTTGCATGTACATATTGCCATATGTGCAGCACTTGTTAGATCATAGGGTACATATACAAACAAAAAAAGATATTACAGAGTATACCTACCCTATGCATTGTTTGTTGTTGCATATGTTTGTAGGATGTGCCTAAATGTTCTATAGATAATTGTAGTCATTTTTGCAGAAGGTATCTACTCTGGACAAACTCTGGGAGGATAATGAAACTATTGATGGTATAGACAAATAGAACAAATGATCAAATACTGAAGAAGTCTTAAATATATGCTTCTGTCAGGGTTCAGGGGTAGTGGACCCTCTATACCACCGCGAATGATGAAGTAAGCCGACACCTGGGAGCAGAGTCTAAGTGGCACACGGTTTTCACCAGAGCCCGTCACAAAGCGGGTTGGACTTGCTTCAGTGTGGTACCACCAGGTCGCTCCACTAGCAGAACTTTTTCCAAGGTGGCGGCCAAGGTGAGGTACAGAGTCGTCAGGCAGAACCGTGGTCGGGGACAGGCAGGAGGTTGAGACAGGCGGCACAGGATCACAACGGGAAATCAAGACTAGCGTAGAGGGCATGGAACACAGTTTTCTCTGACACATGGAAGCACAAAGATCCAGCGGGGTGTGCAGGAAGAGGCTGGCCTATCATAGATTCTGGGAATGGCCAGCGCAAATCAATGGGAACTGGCGCGCATGCCCTCAGAGATGGGGACGCACGCTGCAAACCGCTGGAGGCCTGGCAGGAACAAGGACGGGTAAGTTAGCCTGCTGGAGCACAGGGCGAAGTGTGGAAAGCAAGGGTGTGGACCGCGGGAGCCCCCGTGATAGCTTCCTACCCAACCAGCATATAAACACCTCCTCTACAGATGGTTAGTGGTTAGTACATTTATTGCAACTGGGCTCCATTCATCTCTATACAGTTCAGTTGCAGTACTGTCACAGACCACAGTCAGAAGAGTCGCTGTTTTTGGTAGAAAGCAGACATGTTTTTCAACCTCTGGACAACTCCTTTTAGTCAATATTGTGTGGTAACCACATCTTTCCCAGATGCTAAAAGGCTTGATGGCTATTTTTTTTTACCGGAGAGAAGCTTCCATCCATCCATTATAAAAAGATAAAACATTTTTCCCGGAAAGAGCTTGAGATGCAAAATGTAGGTTGTGATCAAATCTGCAAAATTGTCTTTAATGCAGCTGAGAGAATTCAAGCATTTACCAAACAGATATGTCCGGAAAATTGGCAGGTCCTGAATATTGCTATCTTGCTGACTACACTTAACATTTCAAACAAAATATCAAAATTTCTCCAATTATTATAAAATTAACACTGTCATAAACTAATGGCAGAAGGCTGGGTGCACACAGTGCAGTGTGGTGAAAGTCAGAACTGCATCTTATAGGGTTAAATAATAAATGGTAAGGCTTGTACGTCTGATGACCAGCTCATAACTTATCAGCCGTCACCTGCTTCCTTAATATTATTTCCTTCCCAAACCTCAGAAACTAATCTCCTTATAGAATAGAACATTTTTTTTATCCCAATGGGAAGTTATTTGTATATCATGGATCCAAATTATTACACAGAAAAAGTCAACATCAAACACACATTGTTTTGTTATTTCGTAGAACAACTTCAACGTTTTGGTGCATATGTTTCCACTTCCGTTTTGTCTCCATGTCCGCAAAAAAACTGAAAGTGTAACATTGTTTTGAAAACTTCCCACCTGTTTTCAGCTTCATCAGTGAAAAAAAAAACGATGTTGCATCTGTTTTTTGCACACCCATAGACTTCAATTGTCTTCCGTCATCCGCATCAGTGAAAAAAATAGAACATGTTTCATAATTTTTCCCATGGACAACGGATCAGTGAAAATACAAATCAATGTGAAAACACCCATATAAATCAATGGCTTTGTGAGGTATCCTTGGAAATCACTGAAGCACGGATGTGAAAATCCACGCCAAAGTGTAACAGCCCTTAAAGAGGACCTGTCACCTGAATAATCCCTCTAGGAGCTAGCAAACACAGCTGTACACAGCCCTCCAAACCCCGGACAAGGCTTACTGCGGTCCGGTGTATTCATGAGGGGGGCGGTCCAAAGAGGCGTTGACCACAGCTTAAAGCATAGCAGTCACCACCATGAATACGCCGGACCACTGTAAGCTTTTAGCTGGGCTCTTTTTGCACCACAATTTTCACCAAAAAATGTGTCGGAAAAATAGAAGCGCAAGAAAAACTGGTGGATTCACAAGCAGCGCCAAAATTTTGTGCCCAAATAGAACAAGTCGAGGGTATCGGAAAACACAGATATTATGGCGTTAACACCGCCAGTTTTCCGTTTGAAAGGCCATAAAAGATGCCCCCCCGCAGAGTCTTGCCATATGCTACCACTGAGGAAGATTTTTGCCATGGAAAGGGATCCACCTCAAAATCCGTTCCATTCTCTGCTATGTGAACTTGCCCTTCCTTGACACAGCTAAGCTGAAGTGCTAATGCATATCCACTCACACTGTTCCTCACTCACATCCTCCAATCTGACCACTAACTTACAAATACAGCCACTTATGAGCTCAGAGATCATTTTTGTCTTAAAGGGATTGTCCCTGTTATGGTATATGGATGTCAAAGGAGCAGAGCGACTCAGGGGAACACATAACAGCTGCAGGAATATTAGATAGCTTCCTCCCAGCAATAACAGCTGATCACTGGGGATTTGGGAGGTCAGACCTGTGCCAGTCAGCTCCTGAGGATGAGGAAGAGTTGTCTTTACGAGAAAACCACAAAAATTACTACTCTTTTTCTACAATCCAGCAGCGGGTTTAGTTTATATTATGTCTATATATGTTCCCTTCTAATTTCAATACTTTTGTGAAATGTTTTATTTTATTATTTTACTTTTGTATTTATTTCTACTTTTTATATTTACTTCTACTTTATTGTATGAAAGAATTGACAATGCCTTTGAAGTTAATCTTTTCATTTATTTGGTGTGGAATCCATTGTAAATTAATAAAAATGTTACATGTCTAACATAAGCGTAAAGAAAATAAGACAATATTCTAGGGTTTCTCTGCCTTTTTTATGTTACTTGGTAGCCAAAATGTTATGCTAGTATATGTCCTGGAATTAATAAGGAGACTCTTTGGATGCTGCCATCACTTCTATTCTTCTGGAATCCCTACTGGGTTCAGGGTAAAAGGAGGAAAGGACCATTTTTATGGCCAATGCATACAACTGTCTTTTAATGGATTAATGCCCTTAGCCATCATATTAACAGACCATGTAACTGAACTGTTAAAAATAAGAGCATATCCTAGTCATGGATTACGAGCAGACTATAACTTGTAAGGATTTGTCAAAAATGGATGCCAGACTGAGGATTTCAGGGCTGATTTTTGCAATGTTTGTGTGTAGGTAGCTTAGGGGCTTATTCACACACTTTTGACAGTATGCTTTCACCGATAGCATACTTCCCTTTTATTTCCGATGTGTTTTTTCAAATGAAAAATTTAAAAAAAATTAGAGGTTGTCCTATTTTTGTCCTATTTTTATCAGGTTTAAATCTACCATAAAGATCAAGCCTGATAAACCAGGGACACTTATTCATAGACCCAGGCACCGTGACTTTGGTAATCTTCTTATATTTGCTATCCATGGCCTCCTTGGTTATAAAACCAACATTTAAAATTTTGCTAACGAGCTTGAGGGGCTACCCGAGCCTCTCTGTGGTCTGGCTTTACAGACTGTTACAATGTCTCACAAACCCTCACAAATTGCTGCTGTGGAAGCAGGGGGGAGAATAATAGTGTAATAGTCTTGTAAAGCCAGTTTACAGAGGGACCAATTCACATCAGGCTTATCAGAATACTTTTAAAAGTACATTTTAGAAGAAAAGTAGCCATAACTAATATAAGAAAATTATGAGTAAGTGCCCCTGGTTTATTATACTTGATTTTCATGCTAGATTTCCTTTTAAGGACATCAGTTTGACCTCAGAGTCTGATCAGAGGTAATCAGGGTTTGGTCAGTGAAAAACTGACATTTTTCATCAGTCTTCAGTCAGAGTTTGTTCAGTCTCAATTTTTTCACACGCATGAAAAATGCATTTTCAATGCATTTTTTCATGTGCAGACAACACACGTGAAAAAGACTCATGACTGGGGTCTATCTTTTATATGGCAATCAATCGGTACAGAACGCCTGGCACGTGTCTCATAGTGAAATGCATTTTTGATGCTTTACCATAATCTTGTATGGTGAGTTTTTCACGTGCGTCACTTGGAAAAGTAGACTATGCTCAAATTTTAATGCATGTTAAAAAATGCGTGTTTGTGCATGCAAAAAATGCAAGTCTGACAAAGCCCATTGAATACAATGGTTCAGAGTACAATGCACGTCAAATACACGCGTGTGAAAAACACAAGTGTGAATGGGGCAAAAATCTATATGCCACAATTTTGGCAATGTAGATTATAAAATTATGCTATGCAGTCTAGGGTGCTACAGCTACGTCACAAGAGCGTCTCAGAGCACCTCATCTTAAAATTTATTTACTTCCCCGTTCCACTACCAGTACCCCCTGGTCCCTGACGTCATGGCACTCCAGTGACTCAGCGGGAGCACCCCATACCAATTAGCATAATTTTTATGACTCTTCATTGCAGAAATTGTGGCGTATAGAGGTATTATAAAAGAAGTCCTGAGGAGAATAGTTACTCAGGAACTGGTTAGTAGAACTAGTAGGACTAATCTACCATCAGTAAAACTGATGACATTTATGTGCAGTACGTTTTTATTTTTACTGATGTTGCTAAGGAAGGGGAGATTTATCATTAGCGTCTCAGGTAAAACTGTTCTGGCTGCCCATGGCAACATGACAGATGTTTATAAAATGAAACTTGAGCTCTGGTTGGTTTCCATAGGAAACTACAGCAGTTTTACCTCAGACATTTTTGATAAATCTCCCCCAAGCCTAGGTGTTTGCTGTCTAAGGGTACATTCACACGGCCACTATGGGAGCCGTGATCTGTCACCAGATCATGGCCCCCATAGACTTCTATGGCTCCCTATCACAGCACGGCTGAGCCGTAAATTATATGACTTGGCCTATACTTTGGCAGGTTTGTGGAACAGCCGCTCGTCTGCCTGAGGAGGGGTGAAGAAAGCTCACCTCCCTCTGGGCTGTGTGAATGAGCAGGCGTGTAACAACAGGGGTAGCAGCCATAGCAGGTGCTATGGGGCCCACGGCGTCAGGGGGCCCCAGCATCTGGGGTATTGGATGTGCTGTATGTGTGTATTTGTGATGTGTGTATACTCTAAATGTGTATGCATATGTGATGTGTATATGCTGTATGTCTGTTTATATGATACATGAGTATATGGTACTGTATCTATGTGTGTATATGCTGTATGTATGTATATATGATGTGTATATACTGTATGTGTATTCTTTAAGGGGTAAGTAAGGCCCCATTGACAAGTTCGCTATGGAGTCCTGCCTCTCCTAGTTACGCCACTGTGAATGAGCCCTAATTGTTGCAGGCCGTCCAATGTTTTTTTTGCAGATGTGAAAAAAAACAGACATGAAAATACAAAACTGACACAAAATGGACTGAGCTAAAAGGGTCAGTATCCTGTCCTTTCACACATAGCATACTGAGGAGAAAACTGATGCGTGATACGCCCTTAACCCTGTAGTAACTGTTACAGTGCCCCTGCTGTTGTGGACAGAAAGTACATTTCGTTATTATGCAAGTACCCGTGTTTTGTACAAGATGTCCAGTCGGTGGGATCGGGCTGACATACAAGCTAGTTTCCACTGGCTGCACACGGGTTTAATGTGCATTTGACCTTAACCTTAGGCCCATTTCACACCAATGTTTTTGCAGACCTGTTTTTGTGGATAACTTCGATCTCTATTTTGTTTAAAGATGAGATTTTTTCCTAGTGCTGTGTTTGGGTGGCTGTGATCTCCGGTCATGTACGCATTTTAGCTGTTTTTCCATCTACTGCCTTTCCATTGAAGTTTATGGGTCAATTTTGCTAATTGCATTCAGGTTTATCCGTTTTTTGCACACCGTTTTTTAATTCTGTTGCTTAGATACAATGCACATGTCCATAAAATCATCTTATGACCAAGTTTAAATAGAGGCAAGAAGCCAATGACATCAATTTAGCCAGCCTCCCATTTTTCTGCAAAAACTGATGACAGAGGGATGACACACAGACCATTTTTGTGAACGAAGAATGAAAAAACTGACAAAATGGGTGTAAAACACAATGCAAAAATAGACCTTTGAAGCTTTAGTTTGCGGAGCTAGGAAAATAACTTTTGTGTGAATGGAACCTTGGTCAGGATCTCGTCCTTGTAAATTTGGGTTGAGACTTTTTGTGAGTAGACTAGTAGACTTTTGTTTATAATTTTTCCTGACTCTTTGACGTTGTCAATCAAAAAGTTGTATGGTATAGTGTTGAAACTACTAGTTTTTGAATGGCAGAGGTGTAAGCAGAATGAGATTTGAGAAGCAACATTTAATATATCTCTCTTCTATCTATGTGCTCCAACAAAAAAGCAGTCCATTTTCCAAGACCAATTCCCTTCCAGATGAGCATGGCACAGCTGCCGCACCCTTGCTACTGGTGGAATTCCCGTAGTCACTGCTTGGATAACAAGTTCCTCTAGGATGAATTTTACAAATTCCATCCTCTTATGTAGGAATATGTGCTAGGGGAAACATTCGAGAGCTGATTCTCCTGTATTCACAGGGAGTGCCATCAAGTATGGAGCTGTAGATATTCTCATGCCTGTGGCCTTCATCTCCAAATTAGTTCACAGGCAGAATGTGGGTGGCACAACCTGCCCCTCAAAGGCAGCAACTAGTAATATGTCCAAAAGAGCACAAAACGGGAAATTAAAAGAAAAGAAAATTAACAAAATCTCATGAGGTAGGTGGTGGATATATGGCAGCTGCATCACAATGACTCAGATGCTTCCGGCTCATTTCATAAGGGGAAAAAGATTTATATTCAGATAAAAACCTCTCTAATTAAAGTGTCCAAATGGACAATGGAAATATATCATTGCCATACACCTCCAGTTATTAAAGCTAGAAACAAATTCCTATAAACTGTGTTTTAGGAAGAGAAAAAAAATAGATTACAAGAGGAGGATATTCCGTGTCCACATTGTGAAATATTGAAATAAAGGCATAAAGTAACATGTGTGGGTAAAATTATGCAAAGTAAGAATGCTTCCAAAAAGTGTTAAAATTTTATTCTGTGGTTAAATACTACCCGAAATCAAGAGTGAATGGGAGGAATTTATTATTGGCTTTCTAACAGTTATTTTTTTTTCATTCCTTCTGCGTATTTATCATCTATCAGCACCACAATTTAGTTTCTTTTCTGACACTCATGCCATTTTTTGGTTGCTCAATTTGGAGGAAGCTTATGATTCCAGACACTATTTCTCCCCTTAGTTTCCCAATTAGTTTAAGGCACAATTTTCGCTGCATAATTAGAGCAACCAAAAGCGAGCATACCAAGTTCTTTTTCACCTTCATGAATGTGGAGTTACTGCAGACACTTTTCGGTCGTGTCACAATTCATAAAGCACTTGTGCCACAATCTAAAATTCTACTCTGATAAACACAATTCCTGCGCCAAAAAAAATGGACCATGTGGCACACATAATGAAAGCTCCCCAAATGTCATTAAGAACTACAGTATATAGAAGAAAAAGAGGTCATGGAAGTAACCATATGGCCCCACTTTATCAAATCTGTCCAGGATTACATGAAGAGATAGAATTTGATGCAAGCCTACATACACAGAAGATCTAGATGTAAAAAACTGCAAGAGAACAAGAATTTCAATGCTATATTGAAAACGAAGGTATGTCACATCGAATATTGGTCTTATTTAGATTTTGCTCACCCACCAATGTCAGACGGGCCACAAGCAATGACACTTGGATCGTTGCTTGAGTCCCGCAGGACACACGTTCGTGTACATGAAGCCTAATTCTGATATCCTTATTTTTTAGGTATACCTTCTTGTGGGCTGTATACAATACACCCAAACTACAGTTATGGAAAACGTCTTATATATTACTTTTCAGGGACATTATCGTCTATTCGAGGAAGTATCTGAGGTAAACCTGCTCCTCCCAGTTTGAGGACCGCTTCACTAGATGCTGCTCCTCTAACTTTTAAATACATTTTGTAGCAGCATAAATAATTCAGCACCTCAGTAATGGAAGACAGACAAATACTCAGAATTCCACCATTGTCTCTTCCCACTGAGTAAACGATCCCTGCACAAGTTAACCCTTTTTCCTCTTCAGCTATCAGGTCATATGACAAGCTGGAAATATATGCATTTATAGCTCATAGATAAGATTAGCGATACATTATACCGCACATAATGACAGCATTAACCAGGCACAATGTCATCATTCGCAATAAATGTCCATTCATATGCATTTAAGGAGGGTGGCCATGCCAAATGAAGTCCGGCAGAAACAAAAGCTTGCCCATTTATTGCTGTGAGATGGCTTGTGAGGTCAGAGGCCCATTTTGTATTCTGCAGGAAAAGCAAATTACTTTTATCGAAGTGCGTCTTGGTTCCAAGCATTACTAAAAGACAATAACAATCCTGAGCAGCCACGAATATGTCCAAGAGAATGGAATAGTATTGATCTATTTTAAAAGTATTTGCACATGTTGTGGAATACCTGCGGATTTGCCATAAGCATAGGCTAAGATCCACCAACAGGGTTCCCCCCCCCCCCCCCACACCCTATGGATTCATTAGATACAGCCCCCTTCATTCCCATGGATTCCTTATGTACAGCCTTATGTAGGCCCCCCTGCAGTTCTGGGCCCCGGCACTTTCTCAGATATGCCCAGTGCTGGCGCTGGCCCAGACTGGGGTAAATCCCATAGCCTTTCCGCAACATGTCCAGAAACCCTAAAGATTCTCTACAACCATTTTAAGGGAGTGTTTGGTCACTTTAGATCATTTATACAATTTGCCATACTGCACAACTGTAGTTTAATGGTTTTCCCCTTTTTACAATATTGAACTACCTACAGGAAAGGCCGTCAATATCACATCTGAAACGGTCAGACTTTTCGCAACCAAGAACGAAGCTGTCTGAAGGGGGCACCGCACCAACAAAAAGCACTATATTGTTTGCATAGGTCCATCTACCTGAATGTCTTTAACTGAGATTTGTCCTTATTGAGTGAATCAATTGCTATGTCCCTTTGAAACAGAGAGACCAAGATAATCTGATATTGATGGTGGCTGTCAAAACCTGAACCTGCTAAATCTGACCAGTTTAGTCAACTCCTCCTGCTCTTCTGTTTTCAGGAAGGGTTAGTACTTCTTCTATGTTTTTATGCCCGGATGAAGTCATCAATGACAACCAGTTTGGGTCCAAATTAAATCTGACCAATGTTCTTCCAATTGTCATGGAAATTGTTATACAATCCCCTCTAGTCACATAGCTGCATTGGTTGAAGCTGATGGCTGCAACATGAGCCTGCCTAAATATGATGTCACTGATGACATCATCTGCCCCAAATTAACAGAGCGTGAGCAGTGGCCAGCATTGAAAGTGGCAGAATGGGAAGAGATGAACACATTTTTATTTTTGTATAGGCCGATTTAGTTGAACATAACAATTGAACAGATTTCAACTGCCTGATCCTTTTATTCTCTTGGAGATGAGCCACAGCTAGAGATGTTTGGCTGCAGTCTTATCTATTTCCAACTTACTACACATGAACTGCTGGGCCATGATGAATATGTATGTATATATATATAGGGGAGTTGGCCAACATCACTGTTGGCCGAACAAACATTCTGTCGACAGCTTTTTAAAGTGTATGGATGGCTTTAGGACAGAATAATGGAACTTGGAAACCCCATTATACTACTTATTCCAACATTTTAAAAATTACAAAATTCGATATATAATAGATAATGTAAGTTGCCTCATTACTACATTTCCTTACATAGCATTGCTAAGAGAAAAAACTGCCAAGTCCAATGAACCAGATGACTATCCTAAGTAGGTGGGTGTCCGACAACTAGCATTCAAATTGCCTCTTCACGGTCTACCAAGCACAGCGCCCTACATTGTATAGTGGCTCTGCCTGGTATCATAGCTCAGAGCCAGGTAATCGATTGGGAGTGTACTACAAATAGCCCATGTCACCGATGAATGTGATATCACAGGCCTGTGAAGCAGAAGCTGGTGTGCTACAACTTCGGTTATGGGGGTACCAGGAGTCAGACCTTCACCATTCTCATATTGAACACTTCTCCAAGGGATCGGTGATCAAAATAAGAAGATGACCCTTAAATATATTTTTCAAAGGTTTGCTTTATTACTGTTCCTATACACGGATATGTTAAGAAATATTTCTCTTAAGTTATTCCGATTCCCAACAGATCAAGAGAACGGGGGTACTGTCCCCCTTTCTTAACGGAACAGGTTACTTTGCTTACTCTGGCTGCCCCTCAAAGATTATTAAGAGTAGCTGTGATCACCTGCTCTATAAGGGGCTACAAGAGCCCATTATTCTAGCTAATACACAGGTAACATACATAAGTCCATTTTGATGCACCAATTTCCATCTATTGATTGCTAGTGATTACATTTTGCCACCTCACCCACAGTAACATAGCTAACAACAGTATAATCATATCCAAGCGCATTTCTCTGGTGTATGTAGACTATCAGGGCCGTATTTACACCTAACGCCACCTGAGGCACAAAACTGAATACAGCCACTAAACACATGATTATAGTCAGGACTTAATCATTTCTGATCAATCATAATGATATTTTGTCACCATTAACAAACAATTCAACTACAAAAATACAACTTGGTGATGCTGTGGGCACCTACGTGCACTTACAGTTTTAGGAAGAATAGATCTGTAATCAATCCAATAATGTATACTGAGGGTCCAATTACGTCACTACACTCCTACTTACTCCAAACAGGAAGTGCTGGGGACCCTGTCCAACTTTCATGACTGCAAAATGGGACGTAAACCATCTCAGAATCGGCCCCTCCCCCTAGGAGCCTTGGTCAATTATCTTCTACAACTGCAAGATGGGAAGTAGACCGCCTGGGAATAGGCCCCTCCCCCTAGGAGCCTTTGTCAGTTATCTTCTACAACTGCAAGATGGGAAGTAGACCGCCTGGGAATAGGCCCCTCCCCCTATGAGCCTTTGTCAGTTATCTTTTATGACTGCAAAATGGGAAGTAGACCGCCTGGGAATAGGCCCCTCGCAGTAGGGGCCCCTGAGAAGCTGCATAAGCCATGATATAACTACCTACCTCATAGCTTTCTATCGACATGTTTATCTATATATCTTATATCTATCCATTTGTCTATGTCAGGCAGCCATAGATGAAATAACCCCATCTCCCTGAAGAAAATCTAATATAGTATAGACCGTATGACGCGGTTTGTGTTTTATTTCATTTCCTGAGTGGCTGGATAATGATTTGCTGACAGTAAAAAAAATGAGAGTAAGATGAGCATAGAACAATACACAGGGGGAAAGGTGGATGGAAAGAAGAGGGGAGGATAGGGAAATATGGAGTCTGAGCGAAGAGGAGGGGTTGGCTTGACAGCAGGAAAATTGTAGATGGGACAGATATGTATTAGACGGAAATAAAGAGAGAGCAAAAGATGAGAGACGGCATGTAACAAGCAGCAGAGGAGAGAGACCGGCATATACAAAACAGAAAAGGAGACATACGGCAGAGACAGATACACATGGGAGAAAACCTACAGAGACTGTAACCAAGGACACCCACAGAGCGCCTCTGTCACCATATGCCTCACTCACAAAACTCAGCTCTGTCCTGGTGCCAAGAACACGTTAAAAAATAGCACAATACACCCAATGATGACCATGTAAGCTCAAATTCGATACTGAAGGAAACATATGCAGGTTCAATCTATATCCCAATACCGTATTTATCGGACTATAAGGCGCACTGGATTATAAGGCGCACCATCAATAAATGCCTGCTAAAACATCTAGGTTCATATATAAGGCGGACCGGATTATAAGGCGCACCAGATTATAAGGATGAATGACCAGCAGGTGGCAGACCTGTGCACAGTTCAAGGCAGCTGTTGTCTATAAGTATGGTTAATGTATAAGACGCACTGGACTATAAGGTGCAAAAAATACGGTAACTTCCTATATTGGGAGACTGAAGGCCATTGTGTTGTCGTCGATTGTATAAATTCAAAGAAATCCTATTATTTGTAAACAAATATATATATATATATATATATATATATATATATATATATGTGTGTCTAGTCCAGTGTAACCCAAACCCTATGTTGCAATAAAGATGGCACCCACACACTTCACAAGGCACTCAAATCAGGCTGCAGGCGGCTTAATGGATCTCCCCGGAGCTGTGGCCTATACACAAAGGAAAACGACTGTGAACTTGGAACATGTGCAGCTCCACCATCTCTTCCAGAACTGCCATTAAACATCAGGTCAAGAGTAAGTTTTCTAAGGACCTAACTTGTTATCATATAATGTACACCAAGTTTTAGGTAGAGACTGCAGTTAACCCAAACCTAGGAGCTTTATGGGGCTTTAAGGTGTCTCTTTCCCCTAGAATGAGAACAGCATTATAGATGATACATTATAGGGGGAATGATAGAGATTTAGCATCAGGACCCAGAAGTTTTTAGTTAAGCCTCAGTTTGTAGGTTCTCTGTGGGAAGATCCTTTAATCCACACAATAGTCATAGTCAACAATAAATCACCGGGGCAAATAGTTTTCAATCTAAAATAAAACTGCCATAAAAGACCAGAAAGCCTCAACAATCCCGTCACTGTCAATCCAGCTTCATTACAATGAATCACTGGCCTCAGCGGTATCCCAGTATAAAGGACAGTATCACTGCTGAGTCCAGTGATTGGGCTGTAGCTATAACGTGTCATCATACACCCACACGATCACAAACTACTGAGGCTAGTGATTGGCAGCAGTGATCTGGTGGGTACACAGGAGGGGCAGTGAAGGAGTAGATTATAAGGGGTTTTCATATATTTTATACCATTGAATCCACTCACTCTTTGGTTTACTAACCCAGGGGCGGATTATAAGGCTCATGGGTCCTGGGCTGTATGAAAATTATCTAGTTCTCTATAAGGGTCGGATATTTACTGCCTATTTATGATATTAAAAACATGCTTCTTGGAAAGAGGGGGTATCCTTTAGTTGTCTTTGAGTTTAAAGACCTTTGAAGGACCTTCAAAAGTCCTGAAATGATTCTTTTATACATTTGTGTTGAGAGCCAGCAGGATTTCAGAAATGGAGGTTCTTCTTCTTACTATCTCTATGGGGTAGTATCAGATTTAGTGAGTGGTTTGGGTGGCCACTGGCCAGGGCCCGCCTACAATCCTTGGGCCTTGGGATTTCTGCCTGAAATTGTCCATATCATAATCTGCTACAGTATAAACCACCCGCAAAAGGACACCACTGCCCAAATTACTGTGAATATGAGTGTCTGAGTGCAAAAGGTGCTCTTGCATCCAAAGCAAAGGACCCATAAAAGTAAAGAAGTATACAAATACATTATCTTTGGGGGGGGTGGCTGCTACATATTTTGCTTCAAGTAGATACAAGCTCTTCTGTCTACAAAAGTAAATATAAACGGAAAAAAAAATATATTTTATTCTCCGTAGAGGTAGTCGGAGCATTATTTTAAGCTATTTGGCTTCTCTGTTACTTTAATATGGAAACCCATATCCTAATACCTGACAGTGTGTATATAATAGTGTAATGCAGGTGGTGTCTCTGTACTGTAAATTAAGAATTCAGTCATGCTGTGCTTTATAGTATGTGTATGCGCTCAGCTAGAGGAGATGCACTACCAAGCAGTGCACATTAATATTTAACATCAGGACAGGGTGGTGTATGGAATATGCAACAATGAATGCTCTGCATTATGTAAGGATCAGACAGTCTTCTAAGGTAGTGCACATACTGCATAGTGGATGGCTTCTCCCAGAAGACTGCCTGAGAAGAGACAGAAAGAGGAATGGGGTGGATAAAGGCAAGGATGGGCCCGGCCTCTAGAATGGCATCATAAAAGATGATAATGTTATCTGAACAGTTAGAGCTATTGATCTGAGGATCAACATCATGGAGAGTGAAAGGAGGGGCAGGGAGGATGGGGGGAGAGAAGCAGACGAGATATGGAGGGTGACTACATCAAAGGAGAAGCCAGACAGGCAGATAGAATTAAAGGGTGTTAACGAAACAAAATTCTCATGTGATAGACCCCCTTTCAATGGAGATGCCCTAAATTTTGCACAGTTGGGGGAACATTGAACATGCATACAGCATGAAGTACAGTATTGAGAGATGCAATGATCTGCAGCAGCATGGCCAGTGGCAAAACTGATGGACCCCAGTGCAAAGTCTGTGCAGGGCCCCCAACTATAATGTACGGTTTATAGTTCTGGTCTTCTCATATAAGAAAGTGACACCTTATTGGCCCCCTATGGCTCTTGGGCCTGGTGCAACCCCTCAAGTTACGCCCCTGGTCACGGCCTTTACATTGGTGCAAGAATGGGTATATATATATATTTTGGGGTATGTAGTAGAGCCAAGTTTATTTGGCACAAGCCGACATGATATACTCATGTAAACTTGTAATGATGCAGTGCAATAGTCAGCTTGGCTTCATGAGTATAATACAAGAGTTGACAAAGCGATCCACCAGTGATGACCAGTCCAGAAGGTTGCCTAACCATCTGCATAGATGACATTGCAGGACACTTTAGGAGAGACACCTACCTTTTAGTGGAGGTAACGGTGTTAGTTCTTGTTGCTTGCTCTGGTAGCGGAACTGAGAAGAGCTGTGTGATCTTCGCTGACGGGAGCGAGGAAGAGTGCGACGAGAAAATCCATCTACTTTGTCTGCAGCCAAGACAGGAGAAAGTCCTGGGGAGGATGGACTGGTGGGGGTTATGGGAAGCTTGGTCTCCATTAGTATGTTCAAGGCAGCAGTATAAGGAAGATGGTTGTGGTTGTTAGCACTGTAGAAGATGATGGACACACACTGGGGAATTCTTAGTAATCTAGGCCCAGGTGGGTCCTAGTAGAAGCAGGATCACCCATGGGCAACAGATGGAGAAGCTGAAAGAAGAAGATACATGCATGTGAATTTAGAGTATAATATACCAAACCATTAAGGCCAACTTCTATCCTAGACATGGGGGAAAAACCTGGAATTTAGCAATATAATTCGGGCATGCCTACAGAGCAACACTAGATAAAAGGCTGTGTCATCTGAAATATCAGGCACCAATATTCTTTACGACACTGCAGTAAGATGCCTCAGAGCTAAGTCACACTCTACATTATGGGTTTTCTGCACTTTACTTTTTATTGACAAACTTCTCGTCTACACAAGTCAATACCAACGTCATGAAGATCTACACCTGTATTACCATATATTTTTAGAAATATTGTAATAATACTACATCATAAAAATTCTATTATACCAAAGCCACCTATGATACATTAATATGCATAATCTTTCGGCATTAGCTTTCGAATGATTTAGAGACGTCCTTTGTGTAGTGCCCTCACCCACTCCCAATATAAGAGGTACAACTTACGACTGCAGCTTTGCCTATAGGCTCCTGCTTCAATTATTCACCTTTGTGTGTAGATCTTTGTATGTAATCTGCATCCAACGTCTCCACCGATCAATGAAGATTAGGCCTCGGGCAGGATGAAATTGAAATTTACAGCTTGAACAATACCCAAATAACTCGGGCTCAAGTGACCCAAGGTAGAAAGACGTAGTTATGCCTCTTCTCACGATTTGTAAAAGTAGGACCTTCAAGAGGTTCTAGAATGAGCACAGATGACCCCGGCACATAACAGCACCATGCAGTCACTACACAAATGGTTTGGTTATATAGTGTAAGTCTATAGACTTAATAATATATCCACAGATTGTAATATTCCAACAGGACACAGAGGATGCAACGCATGGGGCAGGATCCAGAAGAATAATATATTCAGGAAATGGATGTTGGCAGCCGGTACGGTGTGCAGAACCAGAGCATTCCTAATTCTTAATAGGACTTGAGGCCTGGACGATTCTGCTTTAACCCTTTAACCTTCTCTGAACCAGAAGCATCGATATTGGTGAAAATCCTGCAACGTTTAGGTAGAATCACCTTTTCCCTTCTAGCTTCCCTGTGGGATCAGGTGGAGGAGCGTAAAATAATTCTAGCATTGCATTAAAATGAGCCTCAGACCGGCTTGTGGGACCCGTAATTAGGAGCAATTCTGCAGGATGGTAATTATAGATGGAGCCGGCACAGCTGAGACCGTCTGCAGTGAAAAGGATCCTAGTTTTAGGTTTCTCCTCCTTTATAGGATTTTGCATAGGCCCCTGTGACCCTCCTTTCTGTCAACCTGTCCTTGATCCATAGAAGGCGTCTTCACGTGATGGGAAAGATGGGCAGTATCCCTGTCTCCGGTGAATAGGCAGATGCAATGATTCTGTGGATTTAGGAGGATTTCCCTGTTTTTCTCCTTCAACAGCAGCAGCCTTGGTTATTCTCTGACTGCAGGATCAGTACAATGACAAAACCCAAACCTATTCCTCGCCCCCCCTGCATTTCTCCCAAATGTCATGTGACCATGAATGAGCAGACGATTGGCCTTTTAATAATAGGGTCTGCGTCACTGCTGGGGGGTGATGTCACTTCTCTATAAAACCATTGGTTGCAGTCATGCTGAATTTAAAGAGACAGCTGCCTGTGCAGTAAGAGCTGTGCTGCTCTATGAGAGGCAGGGATGATCGGATATAGAACAGATACATGTATACAGTAGAAATATACTACACAGAGCTATATGTTTTCACAAATCCATACATGCCTAGAAATTGCATCATATATAACACTGTGCATACCATTATTTAGGTGATTTTTGAGTATCTTTTTCCAGTCCAATGTGAAAGGAGATAAATTTGATTCATTAACTCACTGAAGTAACAAACCCATACACTGCAAGCTCCTGTTCATATTGACTATGGAACTTTTGCGTGTCTAGTATTACCGTTTCTATATATCCCACACAATCTGGTACAGCACTGCAGAAATGTTGAACTGGGGCTAATAGATATAAAACATTTTAATTTATTATAGGTAAGAAGTTCTGCTATAAATATAGACTGCCCAGTATCACTTCACACAACCACAAAATATATTTTATTATTCTATATTATATTTATGTTGTATGCAATTTCTTTTATAAAAAGCAGGATAAAGCACATTTTTTTCCAAACAAGCTTTGTCAGCAAACAACAAGCCAGCGGCTGTCACATATGGGTAAATATCATATATTGTATATATATCGATCTCCATCAGCCTGATATGTTGTTTTTTTTTTTTTTTATTGCATTTTTTGAAAAGTATATCCGGATTTACAAAAACATGCTTCCCTTCTACCTGTTAATAGCACCACACCATGACTAAAGGTAATGTGGTGGTATTGCATATCAGCTCCATCACGTGAATGTACTCGAGCTGTCAATAACACTACATGAAAACCAATAGATGTACTGCATCTGTCTAGTAGAAATGCAGCTAATTTTATATACGGACAACCCCTGCATTCCCTATGACCGTGATGGCGAACCTTTTAGAGACCGAGCTGCCCAAACAACAACAAAGGTACTTCGTCTTAGTGTATCGCAAGTGTCCACTAACTTCCCACAGCCTAAAGAGCATTATATTTGCGTTATTACTATCACTAGAAAACATTCTATGTCACCTCTTTGTCATTTAACATCCGCTCTCTCGATCACATTGGTCATTGAGACAGGTCACGCACACTACTGCAAGAATGATCAGTCGCCTTTAAAACTCTGTGCACAGCAAGGTCGGGCTGTCTGGGATTCAATGAGTATACAGCTTGAGTCATCTCTGGTGATGAGCATAGTGCCATAGAAGGGCTCCGAGTGCCACCTCGGCACAGTGCCATAGGTTAGTAATCCACTCACTAGCCCTATACTCTGGAACTCTCTACAAATTGTATCATCCTGTCCCCAACCTTCCAAACCTTAAAGGAAACCTACCATATGGATCTACCATTCAGGTGATCTGGTGGTAGGTGCAGTAAATGTAGGTAAAGATAGTCTTTTCGGGCTATCCTGAGCCCCCTGTATATTTTTTCATCTTTATTTGTTAATAGGTAAAGTTACCAAGAGGCTACTGGGGCGTGGAGTGCTGGAGTGGGCTACACCCCCAGTAGCCATCCTTGATCTCCTACCCAGATTTCAGCATGCGCTACGAAGAGTGCGCGCCTCGCCACAAAGTCGACTTCTGTGCAGGACGTCCAGTAGTCCGGCTTCGGACCCGAAAGCACATGTGCAGTACACCGGCTTCGTGGACGAGGTTGCCCATCTGTTTATAGTTGCGCTGAAGATATCTGGGTGGGAGAATCAAGGAGGCTACTGCGTGGCTGTAAGGACTAGCTGCAGGAAAGCCTATCTATCAAGCATCCTGGACCGTACTATCCACGCCCCAAGTTAGCCTCCCCCTTGATCTCCTAACCAGATTTCTCAGCCGCAAATATGAAGAGCTATGCACCTTCTTCGCCACAGCGGCGTTCTTGCATTCGCATAGATCCGGCTTCGACCGAAAGCAACATGTGGCAGTACAACGGCTTCGTGGACGGAGGTTGCCCATCTATTTATCGTTGCGCTGGAGAATCTGGGTGGGTAGAATACAAGAGGAGTGCTGACTGCGGCCGGTGAGTAGCTGCACATGTTACTCAGCTCGGCTACTCCACGCCCAGTCAGAGTTTAGCCCTCCTTATCCTCCTAACCAGAGTTCTCATAGGCAATATGAAGAGCTATGCACCTTCGTTCGCACAGTCGGCGTCTGTGCATGCGCAGTAGCTCCGGCTTCGGACCTGAGAGCACATGTGCAGTACTCTGGCGCTGACCTGCTGAAATATGCAGGGGGAGGGAGGAACCAAATAGCAACTGACTTGTGGCGTGGAGTAGCCGCACAATGTAGCCTCCGCTCCGGCTACTCCATGCCCCAGTAGCCTCGTTGATAAATTTACATATTAACACAATTAAAGATTAAAAAATATACAGGGGACTAAAGGATTAGCCCTAAAAAGGGCTATCCTAACGTACATTAGATGCACCTACACCGGATCTACCTGAATAGGTAGATCCGTGGTAGTAGGTTTCCTTTAAAATGTAACCTGAAAACCCATCTATTCAGGATCTACAAGCGTAATAACTGCACTGCTCTGCCCCTCACCTCACCTCATGTCTCAAGCTCCTTCTTCCACTTGTTTCCTGATAACTGTAGTTTTTGTAATTGTTCTAGTCTTAATGTAATGTTTGTGAACTCTATATTGATTGTTGATTGATTGATCGATTGATGGTGCTCTATAAATAAATAATAATAGAAACCCCTTTAATCATCATTAATGGAATTTTTCCCCCCAGCAGAACATTCCCATTCTGTGTTTCGTAAAACTGGCAGATCATGTCAATTTTCAAAATCCGTTGCCATAAACTACTATAAGATATCTGTAGTCTGTTTCCTTCCATGACATCATAGGCCTTGATGATGCAGTAAGCACAGAATGGCCGCCTTCAAATGACAGGGGACAGGACAACTACAAGGCAAACGCAATGGGTCAGTGGTAGGGACACATATACAATAAATATGGCAACAATAATCATCAGGAGGTAGAAGAGCAGTTGCTGTTTGCACTTCCCTACCTCCACTATCGGAGTAGTTGTGTATGTGCACAGTTCCTCTAATCTTGGCGACAGCCCAGCACGTACCCAGCCGCCATCATGGCCAGCTATCTCAGTGATGCTCCAGCGATGCAATAGTGTAGTGCATGCGCCATGGCTGGGTACAGGTTGGGCAATCAGCGAGATCAGAGGAGCAGTGCCCATATGCAAGTACCCAGACAAGAAAGAGAGTGACGTCAACGATAGGGGTGGGGAGTGCAAACAACCACAGGCACCCCCTTACTGCATCTTAGGGAGGAGACGGGATGAATAGCACTTTTAGAAAAAACACCTTTTGCAGACTTGTTAACTGCAGGACCAGGTATTATTTCTGGTTTTGTGGGGGTATTGAAGGTGACAGGTTCCCTTTAATATAACACCAAAAGCATGTTTCCAGACACTATAGAACCAAAGATTGGGGCATCTGCATTTTTAATATGCAAATGAGCCTCACAGAATTCTATTCTGACTCCTATGGCTTCTACTTTTTCACGCCTTCCTTCACCTGCCTGCTTCCTCCCTCTCTTGCCCTGCCAGAGAGACAGTGACAGCCGATAGAGCAAGAAACAGCTTTTATAAGGTACACAGGAGCCCCTTGGACTAGATTTTTAGAAATATTTTTTCATGAAAAATAAGCAACTAAACAACTAAATGGAGAAAAGATCCCATTCCAGGGGGCACAAGCCAGTGTTTAAGTATGCTTGGGAAAAAAAACACTAAATCCATGTGGTTGATTTCCTTTAAGGTGGTTATTCAGCTCCTTTAACATAGGCCTTCCGGGCCCCTCAGAATTAACTTTGTTTGGGGCCCCAGAATGGCCCCAGTGGAGAATGGGAGCTTTCAGTGTCACAGGTTGCTGAAGCCTATTGCCGGAACTGCCCCTTGCATCTGTGACACGTCATCATGAACTGCCTGTGCCCTTAAACTATGGGGGAACTGTAAATATTTAGGAGGGTTATAATAAACAACCAAGCACTCTTACTAATGGGGGGGGTATAATAAAAATGGGGGCACTGTTAGCATTGGTGAGGAGGTTATAATAAACAGCAGGGGTACTGTTACTATTAGCATTGCCATAAATGATGGCATTTTTTTACAATTTTGGGGGCACTGTTACAATATTGACTACTGTGGAGGCACTATTACTGTGGGCTACTGTGGGGGCACTGTTACTATATTGACTACAGTAGGTGGATACTGTTGCTAGATTGGCTACAGTAGGTGAACTGTTGGCTAGTAAATTGGCTACTGCGGGGCCATAATTGTAATTTATGGAAGTTGACATAGCAGCCAAACCATTTTATGTGCAAAACTTGGTTTAGTGTTGTATTTACTCTATGTACTGGGCTGTGTTGTATTTATGGTGTGAGAATAAAGCGGTGGTATTCATCTATATATGAATACTTGGGTATTTGAACAATTTTAATCACAGCTAGCAATGACAAAAAGGAAGAAAATCAGGAATTTAACTCTTCCCCTGTTTCATGTACCCAATTGCTGACCTGAAGGAACAGTTTCCTCTGAACATTAAAGTCTTTTGCAGCTGAAATCTGTGTATTTGGTCGATTTGAATCTATTATTTACAGAGAAAAACACATAATGCATCTGCAATGGTTTCTTTATACAGTTTATAAATCAATCCAACATTGTAAGGGCAAATTCATACACAGCAGATATATTGCTGATATCTTTATGTTTCATATGCTTCATTATTACTTGAAATTAGCTACTGTATATACAATTATAAATTATACATATATGAATAATTCCTATAATTTATTCCAGAGAAATCATATCCTCAGTCTAGAAACAGATGGTCAATTCAGGCAATGGCTGGCAAGAAAGTAAGCGAAACTGTTACCCCAGGCCATCCTCTTTTCTGCAGATGAGGGCTGGCACTGAAGGGCTGTCATTGACTTTCTTGGTTTTGAAGATAATCCAGGCTGGCATCGGGTGGATACAAAAAATACTATTGCCAATGGTTAAAAGCTTCTGAATTGAAACAATGCAGTAAGTATTGGTGGGGAAAAGCTACATCATTCCATGTAAAGGCAGCACACATAGGAAAAATCAAAAATTCCATAGAAAATTGATAATAGTCCCAAGCCATGAGACACCGTCGCTGTCATCTCCAAGTACTTTCTAGCACATGTTTTGCACCCTGCTTATTCAGACAGTGAGGATTGATTATAATAAGAGTCCACCCCATGGAAATGCATTCTTTGTTAATACCCTGACACTCTCCTGCAAAATATTACAATACAAGTTAAAGGGAATCTACTGTTTGCTTTGATGCATTATGAACCAAACATACCTTAACAATGCTGCAGCTACACTGATACAGAAACATATCTTGTTTAATCCATGAACTGAGTGGGTTTGCTGAAAAAAACAATTATATAATTATGATAATGTGGCTCCGGTGCTCCTGTGGCTGCCCAGCGTTTCTCTTCACCCTAATTATGCTCTGCTTCAGCCTTGTCCTGCCCAGCGTAAGCCGAAAATATGCCATCACTATGTTGTCATTGACAGGTAGAAGTAATCAATCACAGCACCATTCCCCAGCTGCTGTGAGTGAGTCATCTAGCTCAGGTTGATTAGTCCTGCTAGACAGTTCAGGAGGCTCTGTGTGATGTGTTTATGTACTGCAGCCAGTCTGTACCCAGCTTTAACTTGAATTTTAAAATAGTTTTTTGAGGAAAACCACTCAGATCAGGGAATAAACAAAATATGTTTCTGCGTCAGATAGCATTGTCAAGGTATGTTTGGTTCACAATGCATAAAAACAAATGGTAGATTTCCTTTAAAATTCATTGGCCCTAATATATGAAGCCTTGTGCGTTTTAAGTTTTTTTGGCGTATCAGGTATGAAAAAAATCTAATTGCAGACACTTGCCACGATTTTTGCAACTATTTGCACCTTGAGCTTTATCTGATTATAACCTTTGTCCAAAAACTGTTGCACCTTATAGCTGAAATCGACACCAGGTTGGACCTGGCCTAAATTACAATTCAGAATTACTAAATGATCGGCACCTCTTAGTAATTCTGCAGTGTTGTCCACCACAATGCACCAGTCTTTATAGCCATTGGCTACTTCGTTGCACTAGTCATCAAGGCCAAAGCAATCCAAAATCATGAAGTTTCCCCCACTATGTTTTGGCATTGGGATGAGGTTCTGGTATTGGTGTGTAGTAATGGATTTAATCTAAACATAACATTGTGAATTTGTCCTGGAACCTTCCACTTTTGTCTACAGTGCAGCAGCATATTTAAGGCTGTGTTCACACTTTCCTTCTGTGTTCATAAGTTTTGACAGGGTCTCGACCCAATCGCATATGCTTTCAAAATATATATGCATGTAATGGATATCGAGCACAAGGTTTTTGCATGTAAACGGTACAAAACACTCTTGGCCAATCGCGTGAATTTCTGTTGCAACACATATGCGATGGGGTCGACCCCCTCTGCGATCTGTTTTAAAATGTAATCCAGAAGGAACATGTGAGGACACACTTATGCAGGGGTGTAACTAGGAGAAGCTAGGCCCCATAGCCGACTTCTGAATGGGGCCCGCCTTACCTTTACAAACAATATACATATATGTACACACACATGTTTATACATTCACATACATATATCTTTGTAACACACCATATATACACACATATACACTAGTAACACACCATTTAAACGCATGCAATATATACAGAGCATATATACACACATACAGTGTATACACACAGTACCATCGACAGACCTTTATTATATAACACTCTGGTTACTGTGGAATATAAGCACAATGTGCAGTATAACATGTATATAATAGTGCACACCCTCCATTCTTTCATGTGGCAGGTCAGGTGACTGGGTCAACTGACACTGTGGGCCCCATAGCAGTCTCTATGGCTGCTACCACTGAAGTTACGCCCCCTGTCCTTATGGTGCCATATAAACCCCATTCTTGTTCAGTCTTTTTCCAATAATGGACACATGAAATTTGGTTTTACAGTTTGTAAAGTCTTCATTCTGTCTTTTGCTGTTAGTCTCAGGTTTTCTTACCTTATCCAGGAATGCCCATTGTGCTCTTGTCTCCGGGCTTTTATGGAACAGCAGCAGTTTCTTTTATTGTGTCCTATAAACATTATTCAGTGTGTGTATCAGTAGTTTTACTATTTGGTTCTTTCTTATCTCTACCCGGACCAGGAATACCCATTGTGCTGTTGGATTGATTTTAACAGGACACCAATGTCTAGTGAGAGTGACAATAGTCCTGCATTTTCTCCCTTTTTAGAAAATCATCAAACCAAGGATCCAGGTGTTTAACAAGGTTTCCGTAGCCTTTTCTGTGTCTCCAGAGATATTCAAAGGACAAATTTGTCAGCAACCATTCTTTGTCTGCCTTTTTTATATTTATTTATGTTTTTATTGAGAGGATCCTTTATTGTTGACCTCTCCCTTCCCTACTCCACTTCTGATTTAGAATACAATTTATATTGTAATATTATTGTTATTAGTAACAGAAGGTAAATAACTATTTAGGTGAATTATGTTTGTGCCTTGAATATTTGCGTTTTACAATGATTTTTCCCTGTTGTGTAAAACTTTAAAGGACATCTACCACCAGGATGAGGAATTGTAAACCAAGCACACTGACATACTGGTGTGTGCCCCCTCTGGCAGGATCTGCATCAGACTCATTTGCATAATTTTTAAATAGTTTTTCTGTAACAACCAGGGAATAGGAAGCTGAAAGAAGAGCGGATCCTGCCAGAGGGGGCGCACACCAGTATGTCAGTGTGCTTGGTTTACAATCCTTCATCCTGGTGGTACTATGTTCTTTAATATATAATGCAATTATATGGCCGCTGTTTTTCATTTGTAATTTTTTTATTTGTATGATGGGCAACTTTTTATGTTGTGGTTATTAAAGTAAACATGAACATGCTGTGATTACGTATGATCTAATTTGATAAAACCTTTGAATGTGACTTGGATGACATTTGGGGTCATTTATCTTCTGTTTGTTTTGGCTTGTTTTTCTTTTTTTTCCTTCTGCTACTTTGGTAATTTAGCAATATCACCTTTTCCTTGTGTTAAATCTCAAGCCATTTCTTTCTATTTTCTACATTTTCTTTAAGCATGGTTTCATCTGGAGTTTTTTGCGCCAAAAAATTTCTCAAACTTTGAACTATTTGAAATGATAAATGTCACTTGCAACATTTATCTGGAATATAAAATAAATGTGCCTTACTGACGATGTGTGGCAGACATTTCAAAATGTCCCCAAAAGTCTCAAAAAAGACAGAAAAAAAGGAAAAATAGAGATAAATGACTCCCATTGTGTCCAGTATTTTTTTTTTGGGTGGCTTTTTCATTTTTTATACATCAAAGTTTTGAGATTTACATGTAATATTGTTGCATTGCAGAGTGGATTTCCTTCTCTGTTTACTTTATTTATTTTTTCATTTTATTTAATTAAATTGATTATTTATCTCTAGTAGCTGTGGTTCTGGACCTGTTGTCGCTGTGTGGCCTTATATATATATATATATATGATAATTCCATCAGAGTCTTTTCTTTGCTTTTAAAGACTACATGTATTATCTGTATTATTATAGGGGATGATCATACTACATGTTTAAAGTGATTGTCCACTACACAGTATAAATTATAAAACACCAGCAATACTCACCAATTATATGGCTACCATAAAGTAAAGAGTGATTTCATTTTATTATGTAGGACAGCGACCACCTGGTGTTGAATGTATATCGCAATGTGCATGCCTAGTGGGCTGACCTCTGCAGAGCCCCTTAGAGCCTTTTAGTATTCCTTATAAAAATGATTTACTGGATAACCCTTAATAGTGCTCTACATAGTGCTGGAGTCGGCTCCATAAAAAGTCCTGCTGTCTTGGGGTTCTGTTATGACTCAGATGTTTTATTCACGCCTATAACACATACTTATACAGCCTGCAAATTAAACATATCTCTAGAATATTTTTTAACAAAAGCTTCCCATCACTAATCTTTCCCATCACTAATCCATCCAGAATAGAGTTAAGTTTATTTTTCTGTCCAACCACTACAATCATGTCTCTGTCTGTATCAGTCATTGCACTGGGTATCAATCCACCAGAAATACAAATGCATCACTAACCCAGAAAGTGCTTTACTGCTGCACAATGATTTGTCTCATTTTGTCTTATCTCTGTCTTCCACCCTACAACTGCCCTTGTTTCTGAGATTGACCTAATTTTAACATCCTCCATCATCCAAATCTCCAACTCTCATCTTTTCTCCAACTGCAATCCATCATAGATTATAGTAAATTTTAATGTCAGTTTCTTGTGGAGCAATTTTGTGATGCAATTTTCCTATATCATTTCTGTATTAATTCCTCATCGTTTTCTAGATCTCTGCTTGTTGTCATTCTATAGGAAGCTTCGTTGTTTACTTTCTGTGGATTAAACCGGTCTCTGGTCAAGTGATGTCACACAGCTGCACGGCTCGTTATATATACCTGGTCATGTGATATCACACAGGTGCACGGCTCGTTATATCCCTGGTCATGTGATATCACACAGGTGCAAGGTTCCTTATATATCCCTGCTCATGTGATGACACACAGGTGCACAGCTCGTTATATCACACAGCTCTAATTACTCTCAGTGCTATAGCGAGCCATGCACCTGTGTGATATCACATGACCAGGTGACCAGGGTTATAACTAGCCATGCACCTGTGTGAAATTACAACCAGGGATGGTTGTTTATCTACAGGAAGTAAAAATCGAGAATATAGAGGGCCTTATTTACCAAGGGTCAGTGGATGCACTTCCGTCAGACTTCCCGACGTTTTCGGGTTTTGCACGACTGTGACAAATATTTAACAGGAGATTGTGCTGCAATCAGATTTTGGCGCAGCTTATGTACTTCCTCGTTCAACATCCTCAATTCTATTGGGACTCTCATGGTTACAGCAACACGCACCTGTCCTCAACTGGCAGACTGGGGAGGTTCTTCGCTGGGGTCCTGAATGCCAGGCCGGCTGCCTCATGGCTCTTCGTCAAGTGTCCGCCTGTCATGGGTGCTCCTGCGACCCGCGATATCCGTGCACCTCTCTTTCCACACTGGCGATTTGCCTGCGCACCTTACCTGTCCGGCTCTTGTCTCCTCTTCCTTCAAAAGATTTAAAGGAACAGCGCACCACTAATTGTCGCTGGCCATTTTCAGATAAACTATTTAAGCCTGCCTCTTCCTGCAAACCCTGCCAAATCTTCGTGCCTCGTGCCCTGGAGAAAGCTGTGGTTGATGCCTTGCGCTGTTATTGAGATTTTCTATTGTGACCCCGGTTTCGTTCCTAACTACACTTCTCCGCCGCCTGGCCTGACCTATTGCTACGTTCCCGACTCTGATTGATCCTGTGTTGCCCATCCTGACCACTTGCCTGTCCCTGACTACGAGATTGCCTGCCGTTCCTGTACCTGTGGAATGACCTGGCAGTACAATGCCGCCGCTCTGCGGCGGGCTCTGGTTGAAACCAGGTACTACTTAGACTCCGGTCCCAGGTGTTGGCTTGTGTCAACGTCCGCGGTGGATCAGAAAAACCACTACCTCTGAGCCTGACAGCAAGATCCAGCAGGGGATCCCACTGAGGTTCCGCTACCTATTAAGTCCAATCTTGCCACTATCGTGGATCAGCAGTGCCGGCAGATTGCCGCACAAGGTGAACAGCTGGGACAAGTTACCGCCATGCTGCAACAGTTGCTAGCCACTCAGCATCAGGTTCCTGAGACTGCTCTTGCGACTTCTACTACCCCAGCTTTTCTTCCTGCCGCTGAACCTAGGCTACGACTGTCTATGCCAGTTAAATATGATCGGGAACCCAAGCTGTGTAGGGGCTTTATTACCCAGTGCTCCCTGCACATTGAGCTTATGCCGTCTCAATTTGTTACGGAGCGATCCAAGGTGGCATTTATCATCAGTCTCCTCTCCGGGAACGCCCCGGCCTGGGCTATCCCACTCTGGGACAGAGAAAACCCGGTCACAGCTACTCTCACGGCCTTTCTGGTGGAATTCTGGTCTGTGTTCAAAGAACCTGCACAGGCCTCCTCTGCTGAGGCTGCATTGTTGAACCTGCACCAAGGCGACTTATCCGTAGGAGAATATGTTGTCTAGTTCCGTACTCTGGCCTCGGAACTCTCCAGGAATGATGCAGCCCTGTCCGCAACCTTCAGAAAAGGTCTCTCTGCTCAAGTTAAGGATGCATTGGCCACTCGTGACCTGCCATCTACCCTGAGTGGTCTCATCTCCTTAGCCACTCAGACTGATGTACGGTTTAGGGAATGTACCGAAGTTTTACGTCACGAGCAACCCCAAGTCCATCCACGACTCTACCTCGCCTGGCTCCTGCTTTCTAAAGGCCGCTACAGCCTCCGGCCGTACCATCTGCAGCAGAGCCTATGGTGGATAGAACCAGACTCTCTTCTCAGGAGCGTACCAGAAGAACCTCTGCCTGTATTGTGCCAGCCCAGAGCACTTAATTGGGATTTTCCCTGTCCGTCCCCAACCTTCCGGGAAACGCCGGCCCCTACAGTTCTTGGGAGAAGTGTCCCTAGGTGTAAGCAAAGCTTCTCCACATCGACTATTCCTGTGCTCCTTAGCTTTGGCATCTGCACCCAGATCCAGGTCTCTGCTTTCTTGGACTCCAGTTCTGCGGCTCCGTCCCTTTAGAGTAGCCTCTGGTCATCTCCTCGGTCAGTGGTCAAACTCTCTCTGATCCAGTCCGGTATCGCAATTTCCTGCAAGTCAGTGCTATGCATAAGGAGAGATTGTTCTTCTACATGTTGCCATGCTCTACCTCATCCCTCCTGCTTGGCCTTCCATGGTTGCAGTTCCATGCACTTGCCCTTAACTGGATGACGGGAGAGATTCTTTGTTGGGGCCCAGAGTGTCAGTCCCGCACTATGGTGGCATTTCTACCAGTACCTGTCTTGGTCTCCTCCGTGACTCCTGAGCCTTTGGAGGGCCTACCAACATGTTACCGGGATTTTGCCGACGTATTTTCCAAGAAGCAGGCAGAGACATTGCTACCACAATGTCCCTACGACTTCCCTATAAATCTGCTGCCGGGTGCCTCTCCTTGTTCCTGAGACCGCTGCCATGTCGGAGTATATTAAAGAGAACTTGCAGAGAGGGTTTATACATAAGTCCTCCTCTCTGGCTGGTGCAGGCTTCTTTTTTGTGATCAATTAGGATGCGTCTCTACCTCCTTGCATTGATTATCGCGGGCTTAACAAGATCACAGTTAAGAACCGCTACCCTCTGTCGTTGATTACAGAGCTCTTTGACTGCCTGCGTGGCTCCAAGGTCTTCTCCAAGCTGGACCTTTATGGGGTCCACAACCTCTCCGGATCCGCAAGGGTGACGATAGGAAAAGACAGCATTTAACACTTGTGATGGACATTTCGAGTACCTTGTGATGCCTTTTGAACTCTGTAATGCTCCAGCTATCTTCCAGGAATTTGTCAATGACATCTTCAGAGATCTGCTGTACACATGTGTTGTGGTCTACCTAGTTCACAACTCGAGACCCACCAGACATACGTATGGAAAGTTCTTGGCTGCCTACGGGCTAATCGTCTCTACGTCAAGCTCGACAAGTGTCTATTTCACCAGTGAAGCCTTCCTTTAATTGGCTAAATAATCTCAGACAAAGGTCTCCAGATGGATGCTGCTAAACTGTCTGCAGTTCTGCAGTGGCCGCGTCCAGAATGTCTACGTGCCATCCAGAGCTTCCAAGGTTTCGCAAATTATTAATGGCAGTTTATCCCACATTTCTCTACTCTGGTGTTTCCTATCGTGGCGCTCACCAAGAAGAGCGTATTCCTGGCTCACGGCAGCTGAAGAGGCCTTGTAAAGGTTAAAGTCTGCCTTTGCTTCAGCTCCTGTTCTCGCCAGGCCTGAAACGAAGAAGCCCTTTCATCTAGAGGTGGATGCATCTTCCGTAGGTGCTGGGGCGGTGCTCACCCAGAAAGGGCCTAAGGGCTGAGCTCTCATCGTGGCTTCTTTTCCAAAACTTTTTAGGAAATAGAGAACTTCTGGCCATCAAGCTTTCCCTGGAAGAATGGCGATACCTTTTGGAGGTAGCTCGCCATCCGGTCTGCGTGCATACGGACCATAAGAATCTCCTGTATTTCAAGACAGCCCAACGTCTTAACCCTAGGGAAGCCTGTTAATCGCTCTTCTTCCCACGTTTCAATCTATTGATTCACTTTAGTAGCTGCTCTCGTGCCTCTGACAGCAGTTACAAGCTTGCACAAAGTTTTTTGGGGCCTTCCAAAGTGGTGAATCGCATAAACCCTGTGGCACCTCGCCTTCCTCCCTTCATGCACATCCCAAACTCCTTCCACATCTCTCTCTTGAAGCCAGTCATCCTGAACCGCTTCTCTCGGCTAGTGCCTCCTCCTGCTCCTGAGAATGATTCCACCAATGTCTTCGAGGTAAAGGAGATCCTAGATATGAAGACAATGAGAGGGAAGCGGTTCTTCCTTGTTGACCGGAAGCGGTTCGGGCCTGAGGAGAGATCCTGGGAGCCTGAGGAGAATATCCTGGACCGTGATCTCCTGCAAATCCGCCTCCTGTCTCATCTTCCTCTGCTGTGCGCGTGCACACGTCAGCTTCAAAAGATTTAAAGGGCCAGCGTGGCGCTAATTGGCGCTGGCCATTTTCAGAGAAACTATTTAAGCCTGCCTCTTCCTGCGAACCCTGCCAGATCTTCTTCCCTTGTGCCCTAGAGAAAGTTGTGGTTGATGCCTTGCGCTGTTATTGAGATTTTCCATTGTGACCCCGGTTCCGTTCCTGACTATGCTCCTCCGTTGCATGCCCTGATCTAATGATACGTACCCGACTCTGATCTTATGCTGCTCGTCCTGACTTCCTGCATGTCCCCGACTACGAGATTGCTTGCTGTTCCTGTACCGCGACCTTGGCTACCACCACGGACAAGTCACGCCTGTGGAACGACCTGGTGGTACCACGCCATAGCAAGTCCAACCCGCTTTGCGGCGGGCTCTGATGAAAACCGGGTACCCCTTAGACTCCCATCCCAGGTGTTGGCTTGTCCGGGGTGGTTCAGAGGATCCACTACTTCTGAGCCTGACACCGCCACACCTTCTTCTGAGTCTTCCAAGTCGCTGGTGGGTCTACCCGCACCGACCCTACAACTGTCCTATAGAGCTGCTACCAGGCACATCTCCACGAGGTTGGGTATACCCACTCTCCGTACCCGAGACCACGGCAAAGTCAATGATATTTTCAGAGACCTGCTCTACACTTGGGTTGTTGTCTACCTAGACAATATCCTGGTGTTCTCCATCAACCTGGAGTCTTATCAAGTCCACATACGTCAAGTCCACAGATGCCCACCATCTCTATGCCAAACTCGAAAAATGGCAGTTCCATCAGAAGAGCCTTCCGATTCTCGGATATGTAATCTCCGACAGGGAGTTACAGATGGATCCAGCCAAATTGTCTGCGGTTCTTCATTGGCCTCACCCTGTTGGCCCTGTGCTGCACAGAGGTTCTTGGGTTACGCAAATTTCTCCTCTCTGGTCTCTCCCATTGTGGCGTTGACTAAAAAAGTATTATGTCTGACCTGCCCTTCAGAAAAAGATATTGACTTGGGGACATTGCCCTTGTGTAGATGGGCAACCTGGGGTGCAGCACTCAGTAGCCCTCATTTCCTGTTTCTATTAGTGACCAGTCCTGGTCAAAGAAATACAGAAATTTGTGGGTTCCTGCACCTCCTGTCCTTGTAATAAGCCATCTCGCCTCAAACCTGGTCTCCCATTGCCGTTGCCGATACCCAGCTACCAGTGGACTCACATGGCTATGGACTTTATCACAGATCTTCTATCTTCCTCTGCGAATACCGTCATCTGGGTGGTAACTGACCAGTTCTCTAAGATGTCCCATTTTGTCCCGCTGCCAGGTCTGCTGTCAGCTCCTCGCCTTGCCAGCCTGTTCTTTACCCACATCTTTCAGCTTCATGGACTTCTGCTGCACGTCGTCTCAGACCGAGGGGTCCAGTTAGTCTCCTGCTTCTGGCGATCTCTATGTAATCAACTTCGAGTGAATTTGGACTTCTCTTCTGCGTACCATCCACAGTCAAATGGACAGGTAGAGAGAGTTATCCAAACTCTGGGCTGTTATCTTTGTCATTTTATCTCTACCCGGCAGGACGACTAGTCCTCTCTGTTAACGTGGGCAGAGTTCTCCTACAACTCCCTGGATTCTGAGTCTGCTGATGCTGCCCCTTTCTTTATTGTCTATGGACGAATTCCACACCCACCTCTTCCTCTGTCCCTTCCCTCAGATGTTCCTGCAGTGGAAGAGTTGGTGGGGGACCTGAAATCGGGAGCTGACACATCAGTCACTGCTTCAGGCACCAAGACCCAAGCTGATAAGAAGCGCAGGTCTCCTCCAGTTTTTCTCCGGGTGACAAGGTGTGGCTATCATCCAGATACCTCCGGCTGAAGATTCCCAGCTACAAGCTTGGTCCATGTTTTCTGGGGCCATTCGAGGTGATCAAGCGCATAAATCCTGTGGCCTATAAACTCCGGCTTCCCCCCACTATGCGCATCCCAAACTCTTTCCATGTCTCTCTTCAGAAGCCTGTCTACTTGAACCGCTTCTCTCGACAATCTCATCCTCCTGCTCCTGAGGCTGGCTCCACTGATATTTTTGTGGTAAAGGAGGTTCTGGACATGAAGATAGTGAGGGGTAAACGGTTCTTCCTTGTTGACTGGAAGGGATTCGGGCCAGAAGAGAGATCTTGGGAACCCGAGGACAATATCTTGGACCGTGGCCTCCTGCATAGGTTCCTTTAAACCAAAAAGAGGGCAAGGCCAAAGGGGGGGATACTGTCATGGGTGCGCCCGCAATCCATGTCCCGGGTCGCTGGCACACCCATGCCCCTCGCCGGTCGGGGGCCCCTGCGTTCCACGTCTTGGACACAGCTGCCTATGTCCTCTCCACGGCCCCCGGCTCCCATTCCCTGCCTTACCTAACTGCTTTCCTGCTCCAGCAGCCCGGCACACGTCCCCGACTCCAAGGCGCTCAAAGATATAAAGGGAAACTGCACCGCTGATTTGTGCTGGCCATTCCCAGGAAATTGATAAAAGCCAGTCTCTCCCAGCATTCCCTGTTGGATCTTTGTGCCTAGTGCTATTTCATTTGCTGTGTTTCCGAATTCCCGTTGCGACCCCGGTTCTGTTATTGACTCTGATCCCATGCTGCCTGTCCTGACCTACTGCTACGTCCTCGACTCCGATCCTATGCTGCCTATCTCGACCTCCGGCCTGTCCCCAACCATGAGTTTGCCTTACGATTCTGAACTTCGCCTTGGCAACCACCGCAGACAAATTTGCGCCTGTAGAATGACCTGGTGGTACCACACCGCAACAAGTCCAACCTGCTTTTTCGGCTTGCTCTGGTGAAAACCAGGAAACACTTGGACTCTGGTCCCAGGTGTCTGCTTATGTCATTGTCCTCAGTGGTACAGAGGATCCACTACCGTGACCATCCGGCGCCACTCAAATTAGGCGAAAGACAGGTTTGTTGAACTTTTGAAATTTTCCCCAGATAAAGGTGATCTTCTTAGAGGTTTGAATATTTGCAACACTCTGTTAAGAGAGTGGGGAGATATGAAAAAAATGCTACGTATTAAGGGTTTTTTGGTAGACACTCCGTTATGGTCCAAATGGAATATTAAAGTTCTATTGACTATTCCCGATCAAAGTTATTGGAAAAGTCTACGAGTTAAATATATAGAGCAGATAGTTATCACGGGAAAGATTGTGCCTTTTTCACATTTACAGAGGTTAAATGGTTTAAAGGATGGAGATTTAATTCGGTATTTTCAAATAATTAATGCATTAAAGAATGGGAAACACAATATAGGGGCACATTTACTTACCTCGCTTCTGTCGCAATCCCCGAGGCTCGTTGTCCGATGAGGATGAAGTCCAGGGCCATTCACTAAGATTGTGCGCCTGATATCCTGCATGTGTCTTGCTTCCCTGCTCAGGTCCGCCGGGGTTCACCTTCTTCTTCCCGGGATATGTGAGTCTTGCGACACAATTAGAATTTTAAATCCCATGCTAAGTCCGAATCAGTCGTGTTGCCCGACGGCCACGCCCCCTGCGTGCGCCAAAAACCCCTGTTGAATGCGGCACTTATCGGAAATAGTTGGTAGTAAATGTGCCCCACTATGCTTAAACTATTTTTGCACAATTTTTTTTCACTATTTCAACCTTCTGTCACTTTGAAAAGAAAAATTATTTACAAAAGTTGGAAATATTTGATCAAATATCAAATATTTGTGCAAATTACACCATTGCCTTTCCTGCATGGACAGGACTGGTGTGCTGGAAAAAAAAAATTGTGCAAATACACCAATGCGATCAAAAAGTCACTAAAAAAAGGTGCATCAGACTAAGATAAATTACGCCCATTAGCTCAATCTTACAGGTCCATTTAGATTAGAACCATCAGTTTTTATAGCTATTTTTGGTTTAGTTGATACTGAGAGATTATTTTAAAAATTTTTGTAAAATCATAATTAAAATTATGAATATTGTGATTGTGTGCATAGTTCATAAATGGGGTGCAAAAGAGCCTCCAACCAACAAAACCTGGTACAACCTCTCTAAACATGTAAAGATGTATGAATTGTATTGGTTCAAAACTACTGGGTCTGAAAATAAAGGATTGAAGATATGGAAATAGCTATTACGGTTCTTTTTTTTTTCTTCCCCACGGCCTGCAGGGGGTGGGGTTGGTATGTATGTGGGTTTCCTATGCACAGTATATAATAATTGTATTGTAAGGATTAAAAGTGATTAACTGATCATGTTATAACCTAGGTAGGATATGTTTTATAGTGTGCAATTCTCTTTTTTTCAATTAAATTTTTTTGATCTTCATCCGCTGTATACAGTGATTGCTGGGGGGCTGTATATGGTGATTACTGGGAGTTGTATAAAGTCATTGCTGGGAGATCTGCATATAGTGATTACTGAGAGTTGTATAAAGTGATTGCAGGGGTACTGTATAAAGTGACTGCTGTGGAGGTGTATATAGTGATTGCTGGTTGGCTGTATATAGTGATTGCTGGGGGGGCTGTATATAGTGATTGCTGGGGGGCTATGTACAGTGATTGCTGGGGGACTGTATATAGGGATTGTTAAGGGGCTGTATACAGTGATTACTGGGGAAGCTGTATATAGTGATTTCTGGGGGAGCTTTATATAGTGGTTGCTTGGGGATCTGTATATAGTGGTTGCTGGGGAGCTGTAAATAGTGATTGCTGGGGGGCTGTATATAGTGATTGCTGGGGGGCTGTATATAGTGATTGCTGCGGGGGCTGTATATAGTAATTGCTAAGGGGCTGTATAGAGTGATTACTGGGAGAGCTGTATATGGTGATTTCTGGGGGAGCTGTAAATAGTGGTTGCTGGGGGAGTTGTATATATTGGTGGCTGGGTGAGCTGTATACAGTGATTGTTAAGGGGCTGTATACATTGATTACTGAGGGAGCTGCATATAGTGATTTCTGGGGGAGCTGTATATAGTGGTTGCTGGGGGAGCTGTATATAGTGATTGCTGTGGAGTGGTATATAGTGATTGCTGGGGGCTGTATATAGTGATTAGGCGAGAGGCTGTATATAGTGATTTCTGGGGGTCGGCTGTGCTATAGTGATGCTGGGGGCTGTATATAGTGATTGCTGGAGGCTGTATATAGTGATTGTTTGGGGGAGCTGTATATTGTGATTGCTGTGGAGTGGTATATAGTGATTGCTGGGGGCTGTATATAGTGATTGCTGGGGGCTGTATATAGTGATTTCTGGAGGCTGTATATAGTGATTGCTGGGGGCTGTATATAGTGATTGCTGGGGGCTGTATATAGTGATTGCTGGGGGCTGTATATAGTGATTGCTGGAGGCTGTATATAGTGATTGTTTGGGGGAGCTGTATATTGTGATTGCTGGGGAGGCTGTATATAGTTATAGCTGGGGAAAAGAATATAGCAATTGCTGTTCCCTGTCTGGATTACATTCAATGGGGGCCCCACCAGATTTTCCGCCCTGGGGCCCCCACCAACCTTAATCCGGCCCTATTTGTATTTTATAGTTAATTTCAAGTCACAGCAGGCAGAATGGTGGAACATTTTGGAACATTTGAGATGGTGGTTGTGCTGATATATGTCCAGCTGGGCATACAGCTTCCAGGGCTCAACATTTTGTGATTCTATCCCAAGTGCCTGATTTTGGGATATTATGGGTTTATATATAAAAAAAATAACGCTGTGACCTATTTTTTCACCCAGCAAGAAGTCTCTGTCATGTTTGGAATTTAACTTATACTGTTAAAGTTTACTGATATCTGTGTTACATGTAATTTATTAAAGTGCCCCACTCCCCACCTTCAAAAATCTATAACTTTTTTATTTTTACACGTAAAGAGCTCTGTAATGGTTTGTTTACTGCGTAACAAATTGCACTTCATAGTTTATTATTTATTATTCCCTGTCATGTACTGGGAAGCAGGAAAAAATTCCTAATGCAGTAAAAATGGTGAAAAAATGCATTTGCTCCGTTTTCTTGTGAGCTTGGATTTTACGGCTTTCACTGTGCACCCCAAATGACAGGTGTACTTTATTCTTTTGGTCGGTGCAATCACGAGGATAACAAATTTGTATAAGTTTTATAATGTTTTCATACATTTAGAAAAATTAAAACATCCAGTACAAAAAATTTGGGGGGATTTTGCCATTTTCTGGCGCTAATAACGTTTTTATAATTCAGTGTACGGAAATGTGAGTGATGTCATTTTATGGGACTTTTGATGATGTTTTCAATGCTGCCATTTTTAGAATTACGACCTTTTGATCACTTTTTATTGATGTTTTATATTTTTAAAAATGGCAAAAAAGTGCCATGTTTAACTGCTATTGTTCGTTGCAGGGCTAAACACAGTGAAAAACTGTTATTATATTTTGATAGATCGGGCATTTTTGGACGCGGCGATACCTAATGTGTTTATGATTTTTACTGTTTATTTATATTCATATGACTTCTAGTGAAAGGGGGGTGATTTGAATTTTTTGGGGTTTTTTTTACTTTTTTTATTTTTATTTTTACTATTTTTCAGACCCCCTAGGATACTTTAACCCTAGGTTGTGCAAATCGCACATTGCAATGAATGGGTTTAAAGGAGACAGCCTTGGGTCTTCGGAAGACCCGAGGCTGTTATGGCAACCAGTTGCCAACCCCCGATGACGTCAGGGAATGCGACGATTGTCACCAAGACGCCCATGCGCCACCATCTTTTGGAAGTTGCCGGCAAAGCCGATGGGATCGGCGGTGGCGATCGATGGTATAACACCCGCGATCCGTGCTAGCACCTGACACACTCCGTACTATTATGGCACACGTTGTTAAGGGGTTAAGATGAGATAGGACAGATAGAGATCACATGACCCTCCATCTGCGGCCATAAAATCAGCTATAAAATGGATGGCATATGAATTTTTGTGACGTGATATATGTTCATTTTATATGTTAAATACTGTTCTGTTCCATAGATTTCATAGATTATTAGAGGCAGTATGCAATTCTATGTAAATGAGACAACATTCTGTGCCTGAGGGTGCATTCACAGGTTGCAGTTACAACTGCATCGCAATCAGCTTTGAGGTGGTTTTAGGAACAGTTTGGTTAATTTACCAAGTTACTGAGTGGAACAGGTTTCCCTTTCAAAATCAAATTCACCCGTTCAGTTCACGAGACCAACAAAAAACTGAATGGGGTACATTTACTTACCTATCCCGTCGCGAACCCTGCTGTGCGTTGTCCAGCGAGGATTCAAGTCTGCTGCGATTTACATAGCGCATGCGCCCGATTTCCTGCATGTGTCGCTTCCTCCGCTGAGGTCCGCCGGAGTTCACCATCTTCGTCCCGGTGCATGTAAGTGCTGATCTTGCGACACAATTTGCTTTTTAAATACCGCAGTTTGTCCGAATCAGTCGGGTTGTCCGACGTCCACACCCCCGATTTGTGTCGCATGCAAGCCGGCGCCGCTGCGACACAATTCGATCTCGTGCGCCAAAAACCCGGGGTAAGTCAGGGCAAAACAGAAAAAAATCACGAAACACAACGAAAATGCGGACCCTTAGTAAATGTGCCCCAATGTGATGCAGCTATAACTGCAATGTTTGCATCCACAACTGTATCTTTATCAGTTTTGAGGTGGTTTTAGGTGCAGTTTTGTTCATTTAATGGGTGAAAGACATGAAGTGAACGGGTAAATTTGATTTTGATAGAGAGATCTATTCAACAAATGGAATTTAAATGTTCAGTTCATGTCTTTCACTTGTAAAATTTACAAACTGCACCTAAAACCACCTTAAAACTGATAACGATGCAGTTTCAACAACTAAACATGTGGACGCGCCCTTAGAGGAGGTAACAACGGAAGCATTTATTGTTGGGTGTAGCAGCAAGGAGCTTCTTTTATCCAAGTTTATCCAATGTGACATTTGTGAGTATAATGAATTATATCACTTCACTTTTCAATGCCTGTAGGTTGTTCCCCTATGTGGACTGTAGTCAGTCATATGCAGAGTGCAGCGTTTGTGGAGGTTGTTCAGCAACTGGATTACTGGGTTTTTTATCACATTTTTTTGGATGAGGGCACTGCCCTATATATTTGAATTTGCCAAATAGGTAATTGCTCGTTGTTTCTAAGTTTGATTGTTTAACCGTCTGATGTCTCTATTAACATTACTATTTCTATTGGAACGTACAGCGGATACAGAAAGTATTTAGACCCCTTTACATTTTTTACTCCTTGTTTTATTGCAGCCAATTGGTAAGATCAAAAAAGTCCTTTTTTTTTGCTTTTCACCATCCAAATTGAGGGAGCTCGAGAGGATCTGCAAGGAAGAGGCAGAGGTTCCCCAAATCCAGGTGTGAGAAACTTGTATCATCATTCCCAAGAAGACTCCTGGCTGTACGAGCTCCAAAGCTGCTTCTACTCAATACTGAGCAAAGGGGCTGACATGTGATATTTCAGTTTTTCTTGTTTAATAAATTAGCAAAAATATCTACATTTCTGTTTTCTTTCTGTCAAAATTGGGTGCAGAGTGCACATTAATGAGCAAAAATAAGAACTTTTTTGATCTTACCAATTGGCTGCAATAAAAAAAAAATTGAAAAATTTAAATGAGTCTGAATACTTCTGAAACCCACTGTATCTGACTACCCATAGGCCAAGGGCTTAACTACAGCTGTAGCAGCCATAGCAGCTGCTTTGGGGCCCTCAGTGTCAGTGGGCCCCAGTATCCAATCTGGCTCACTAAAAAATGCAGGTTGTGCATCATTATATACATATTGGGGCACATTTACTTACCCGTTCCGTTGCGATCCCCGCTGTGCGTTGTCCGTCGAGGATTCGGGTCTTCCGGTTCACTAAGATTGTGCGTCCAATTTCCTGCATGTGTTGCTTCCCCCGCTGAGGTCCGGCAGAGTTCACCTTCTTCTTCCCGTTGTATGTGAGTGCTGATCTTGCAACACAATTTCATTGTTAAATTCTGCGGTTTGTCTGAATCAGCCGGGTTATCCGACGTCCAAGGCCCCCGATTTGTGTCACATGCAAGCCGGTGCCGATGCACCACATCCCGATCGCGTGTGGCAAAAATCCCTGTTAAATGCGGCGCAACTCGGAAATCGTCGGGAAACCCCATGAAAATGTAGTCCGCGGACCAATAGTAAAAGAGCCCCATTATGCTACACATTGTACAGCATAATATGTATATAACATTGCACATCTTCTACAGTACACAGCATGAATCAGAAGTTCAAATAAGAAATGTGGGTGGAGAGGGAGGGGACAACAAAACAACAGAACTAGCGATCTCTCAGCCGTCTACCTCTCCTATGTAGTCAGCTGCTACTGGGACAAATGTATATATCTGTGCATAAATATATATGTATATATCTATATATGTATGTGTTTAAGAGTGTATAAATATGTGAGTATATGCATTAGCCTTCATATACATTGCAGGAGACATGATGAAATTGAAATAAATGAAATCTTGCTGCCCTCTGTGTCTCATCGAAGCATTGCCAGAAGCTGCATAATTCCTTTCTCATTTCCCCAGCAGTGCCTTTATTTATTAATGCATGTAAATCCTGAAAACACAATGGGGGTCATTTATCTATAGTGCAGGACATTTGTGTGTGTCTTTTCTTGTTTTTTCCAACTTTTGGACTTGTTAGATTTATCTTAGAGGTTGATATATCAGGCAGCTGTGCTTATAGGTTTTTGCGACTTTTTATTCAAATGTCGCACAAAAGTCTCAACTCTTCTTCAACTTCTTCTACACTTTTTCCTATGTATGGTCAGGACTGGAGTTTATTTCCAAATTTTTAACCTCGATTTGCGCCAAAATTGTGACTTTTTCATACGTTCACATCTGGATTTTAAAGATATATCAGGCGCCTGAAATACATGAAAAATTCTTGTGCCGCTAGTTTTGCTAGGCACAATTATATATCAAACGTGCCATAAAAAGTCGCAAAAATAAGAGAAGAAAGAGAAAATTCTGTCAAACTTCAACATTACAATAACTAGGTATTTTTTATAGGCATTATACTCTATAGAGTAGGCACAATCATAGGGCACAATCTCTCCGAACTGAGATAGAAAGTTGAGGCTGGCACAGGGATACGGGCAGGTGTTACAATAAGGTACTATGGCACTGTACTGGGGCCAAAAAAATATACTGTATTGTTATTATGTAGGAACATTTGAAGAAATTGTATATGAGCACTGTATGGCGGCAATATGTTAAAAATGTATACATAGGCCTTTTATGTACCTGCTGTATAGTACTAGTATTATTTGTAAGATGGATTGTACTTTTTTGTATGACTAGGTTCACGTCTTGTCTGTCTTTTATTGGCATGAATCTATAGTGGATGTGTCCATTTGACATTTTGTGCTTTTATACATTATATTCTTACATTGGCGTTATTCTTGGGACGGAAAGGCCTATATTGCATGACTGCCCTGACACCTAGTGTTTGGCTAGGCTGCCTGGTGGTCCCATAGCCTCTCCTCTATTACTATGTGTCTCACCTCTCCTGGCTACCGCTACGCCCCCCTCCACCATGCGCGCGTGCCTGACCCCTAGGGCACGTGCACGCCAGCTTCTCTAGATTTAAAGGGCCAGCGCGCCGTTAATTGGCGCTTGTCATTTTTAGGAAAACTATATAAGCCTGCCTATTCCTGTGCAACCTGCCGGATCTTTGTGCCTTGAGCCTTAGAGAAAGCTGAGTTTGATGCCTTGCGCTATTTCTATGATTTCCCGTTGTGATCCTGGTTCCGTTTCTGACTTTGCTCCTTTGCCGCCTGCCCTGACCTGTTGCTGCACCTCCGACTTTGAACCTGTGCTGCCCCTCCTGACCTCCTGCCTGCCCCCGGCTACGTGATTGCCTGCCGTTTCTGTACCTCAACCTTGGCTTCCACTGCGGACAAGTCATGCCTGTGGAACGACCTGGCTGTACCACGCCGCAGCAAGTCCAACCCGCTTTGCGGCGGGCTCTGGTGAAAACTGGGTACCACTCGGATTCCGGTCCCAGGTGATGGCTTGTGTCATTGTCCGCAGTGGTTCAGAGGATCCACAACCTCTGAGCCTGACACTATGCATACAAAGAGGACTGTCAATATAGTATAGATTCGCCTCTAAGACGTCTCAACATAAAAACACTATGAACTAATAAAATAATAAACAGATTTTTTATCTCCCACAATACATAAAATCAAGTTTATTTAGCTGTTTAACTTGCTTAGACGGCATATTCCATGTAACAGGTTAAGGAGAATGTTGTATTCACAGGGAAACGATAAGTGCACTTTTTGAGAAAAAACACTTGGTCCTTAGAAAAGGAAATCAATATGGCTGACACAAGGTCTCCATATCAACCGTTTGAGCACAGCATTACACGACAGTTGGCTCTATGTTCTGTGTAGTGACAGGCAATTTACTAGACAACCCCTTTAAGGAGTTTGACTTTCTTTGCATCTTACTTGTATAGCAATATCTTAGACATTTTGGGAGAGATTTATCATGAGTTTCTGAGGTAAAATTGTTCTGGTTGCCCAAATAAACCAATCAGAGATCAGCTTTCATTTTATAAACAGTGGGAAAATGAAAGCTAAGGTCTGATTGGTTTCTACGGACAACTAGAACAGTTCTGCACTAAGAGACTTATGATAAATCTCCCCCCTTGACTTAATATACCGTAAACAGTTTTCTCGAGACGTGTGAATATTTAACATCTATAACTAGATGCTAAGTCATGCTTACTATCTGGGATGGTTCATAGTCTGATTTACTCTCTCATTTCCCAGCTACCTGTTACCTTAAATTCATTGGGGAACATCTGATAATTTACTTCTTTATTATTGGAAGTCATCACTGGAAACCATTCTCTCACCTTATGGAGGACAGTATTAAGGAATAGAAGCCGATATACATTGAAACCTGCTTTTGGAAAATGCCAAAATCAGTCATTACACTGCGGGATGCTCTGGAGAAGGATAAACTGTGTTCCCCCTTCCAGTTGACAGCAGTGTGTATATTATCTACTCCACTCTTCCTCGCTTCCATACATAACATCATTCAAATCTTCACGGCTGCAGTCCCACCTTATCATTGCCAATCTAACATTACCCTTGAAAAATCTTACTTACCCCAAGATTCCTGTACCCGGTATATTTCACCGCTATCGAATGATACAGAACCATGTCTGCAAGGGGAGAGGACGTATGACTTGAGTTTATTCACCTCCACCATTATCAGTGAGGTAAGTCATATCTAGATTGGTTATAGGGTTATACTCCTTAGAATCCATGTTTATCTGAAGAATTAGCTGTAATGTGTAACGCCGGCTAGAGCAGTCACTATTTTCCTTCCCCATGTGGGTATTACATAAGCCCATACTGAAAGGACAGCATGTTCAATGCGGTAGGTTCTTGTTAACCTGAAAATTGCACAATGATGTAATTTTTTCCCATCGCTGTATTGCCAAATCCTCTAATAACATTTATCATTATGTTTCCTGCTGGTAGGATGCTTTTTGATCCAGTGTGTTTGTATCATATCTTCCCTAGTTTTAAACATGCACATTACATGACCAGAACTGAACTGAACAGTCCTTAACCCTGCACTCTAGTGCTACGCAAGGCCATACTCTCTCACTGTCTGATATAAAGAACCATTGGGGGAGATTCATTCAGTTTTTTGAACAGAGAAGTCACATAAATCTCCCCTTCCTTTCACAAACATTCACTACCATATACACACATTTACTTAATAAATGTATACCGGTAGGTTATCAGGTGAGTTTTAAAACAAAAGAGAGAATTCTAGAAAGTACTTTTCATACCCTACCTAATTGGTCTGGTAGTTACCGTAAGTGGTGTAAAAACTAGTGACATGATCCCTTTAAGTGACAAATCTGGTTTTGATACATTTAAAGAGGGAAACATTTACAAACATTTGCATATGATTAAATGTGATGTAATGTCATCTGCTCAAAACTAAAAATGGTTCCATGTGTCTTCTCTCAAACAGTGGGATTTGGTCTGTGAACGGGAATGGATGAAAGAGCTGGCACAGTCCACTTACATGGCAGGAGTGTTGGTGGGTGCAATAGTACACGGATCTCTGGCGGACAGGTGAGGTGGGCAGTGTTATACAGATCTACCGGGCCAATACCTAACACTTTATGCAGCTTTATATGGTAAAAACTAGCAGTAACCCAAGAGGGCACACCTTTAAGGAAATTAGTTCTTATGCATTGTGAACCAAACATACTTTGATAATGCTGTAGCTACACTGATGCAGAAACATATCTTGTTTAATCCCTGAACCAAGTGGTTTTGCTCAAAAAACATTAAAAAAATGCAGGGCCTTGGGAAAGCTGGGTGCAGACTGGATGCAGTACATAAACACATTACACGGAGCTTCCTGAACTGTCCAGACAGGACTAAACAACATGAGCTGGCTGACTCATACACAGCAGCTGGGGGATGGTGCAGCAATTGATTACTCCTGCCTGTCAAGTACAACACAGTGTATACAGCTTTATCTGAAGCAGAACATAATTAGGGTAACAGGAGAAGCGCCAGAACAGCCAGAGGAGCGACAGAACCTCATTCTCATAATTTTATAATTGTTTTTTGGCAAAACCACTCAATTCAGGGATTAAATTAGATATGTTTCTGCATCAGTGTAGCCACAGCATCCTCAAGGTATGGTTGCTTCACAATGCATAAACGCAAATGGTAGATCCCCTTCAAGGGTCTGTACGTTGCAGTTTAGAGATTTTACAGTTCGATTTAGACACACCAGTTCCACAAGGACATCAGTGTTACACCTGCCTCATCGGTCTCCACTGTCATGGCCCCCATATAGACAATCTCTACAAACTACATTCATATGCTGCACCTTTACATTCCCTCTTCATGTAAATAATTTTGGGGGTTGGGTATCCTGTCTTCATTATGTATTCTGCTCCAGGCTTTCCTCTCCATAATCAATTCATCTCTCTCTTTGTTTTCTACTCGTGTCAGCATGTTCACAGAGACAGCTTAGGTGTGATGTACACAATGAGGCATCTTCAGAGAGCTGTCACACTGTGCAGAAGTGGATGCACCTTCCAAAAGCTAAATATGACCAGAGAAGAGGATCTGTCACCTCTCCTGACATGTCTGTATCAGGAAATACTTCTATTCCCCCAAATAATATCAGTTGGGGGAATATTTCTTAAAACTTTGAATGATATTTTTCTCTTACATTTCCAGATAATGTATGCAAAGGATTAGGGCTACACCTAGACACAGTGGTAAAAACTCTGTTTTATTTTGGATGCAGGACGCAACATGTCTGCAAGGTTTTCTAAGGCCACATCGCAGCTGTAAAAAATTTTGGCTGCACAATTTGCCTTAGACTTGCCGTAGCATGACAAGCGTGTGTTATCATCCCTCTGTCCTTAGTGTGTTCCTACACTCACGGTGTGATCAATGTGGACCGTTTTTTGGCTAAGAAAATATAGAATCCAATTGAATTGTGTCAGGAGAAGTGACAGTGCCCCTTTCACACTTAACATGTGGGGATGTATACCTTGCGGCCGGATATATGTCCTCAGACACAGCTATGGCGCCCGGAGGCAGTACAATGTCGCAAGTGTGGCACCTTACCTTACCATGAATGGGAAAAAGATAGAACATGCCCGACCTTTCCCTTATATGTAAGGCCGGCACCATGCCTCGCTATGGAGAGGGGAAGGGTGAATAGCACTCATCTCATCTCTTCTCCTGTCCAACGCCCTGCTGTGTGCTCGCCCGGCACACAGCATTGTGAAGGTAGCCAAAAGGAAATCTACCCTGAGATTAGAATATAATATATAGTATCATTAAGGTTACATGCACACTGACATATGCCCGCACAGCGGCGGCCGGGTGGGCATACGGAGAGGAGGAGTGGTGACCCCTCTCCATAGCGATCCATTACGCACGGCCCATAACACAGTAAAAGATAGGACATGTCCTATATTTTCGGTGTGTACAGAGAGCAGCACCATATCGCGCCATGCGGCCATTGCTTTCTATGGCGGACTTATGTAAGGCCACTCCCCGTACGGTCGTGTGAATGCCGCCTTACTTAGGGATATGGGTACCCTGATTCCATTTAAAACTAACTTCTAAAAATATCTAAAGGAGACACAAGTGGTTCTGGGGGTATCACCATCACTATTCCAGGTTGAAGCTTGATAGGCAAATACATGTCCCAGGAATTATTTCGCACCTCCCTTCTTCCCCCAGCCAATCATGCGCATGCGCATCTTCATTGCTCTGAAACCAAACATACATGAGATTTCAAGAGAAGAGGTTGACATCACCGGATGGGCAAGCTCCCAGAAGGAAGAAGACATGAAATAAGTGCCAAGGCATCTGGTAATAGCCTGTAAATCCAGGTCCTGCAGGGGCTCTGGTGAAGCCCATGAAGCACTTGTACCTCCTTTACATATTTATATTTTTAAAACAAGAAGGAAGATGTAGAGAAGAATAAGGTGCAGGAAAATAAACTACAAGTCAGTCTGAGAATTCTGTACTGGTCCAGATCCAGGAGCTGCACAGTAGAATTTGATGTGTATGTTACTTTTTATACTTCTATACACATTTCCTATATACATTTCCTTTTAGGAATATCCTGTGTAGAATGGTACTATAACTGTACATATTATGAAATAAAATGACTCTGACTTCTTATACTTTGCAGGTTTGGGCGAAGGACGGTGATTCTTGGATGTCTTCTGCAGATAGCGTCAATGGGAACGGCTGCAGCGTTCTCCCCTAATTTTGCTTCCTACTGTTTCTTCCGCTTTATGACTGGCATGGGGATTTGTGGCCTCATTATTAATGACCTGGGTCTAAGTGAGTCATTATTTTTTTTGTAATGAAGAATTGAGAAATTTTTAGATGTAAAATTCTGAGCAATCAAATATACAGTATATACTTTATTGATCCTAAACTATACTCACTTTGGGCTTAAAGGGGAATTCCCATCTTGATTATTTATGAGAAATCCAACTCTTTCGACTTGCACCTATCTCTGTAATGGAAGTCCACTGACCCCCTTCCCGTAGCCAGGCTGAATGGAGAGACTGCCATGTATGAGCGCCATTCTCCATTCAAATCTATGTCCAATGGACAAGGCCACTCTCTCCATGTAGTCAGTGGAACAACATTCCTGAGATAGATGCAGGTCCCAGAAGTGGGATCCACATTTATTTATTTACGACATTTTCTGTGGATCATGAATAATTAAGATGTGAATAACCCTTTAAAGCTCTTTCACAATGGTATTGATGTTCAGCTTCAGTTGCGCATCCGCTGCAGTTTGTCTCCATTGCGTCTCCATTTTAATTCCGTTTTGTTTCTGTGTCTGCAAAAAAAAAATTAAAGGTTTTACACTGCTTTAAAAACATGAAAAGTAGACAAGAGACAGCAACCAAATAATTACCAGTTATTAAATTGGGTGATTCACGCAGCTCAGGGTCCTGTGTAGGATCCAAAGTCCAATATAGAAAGGAAAAGGCCACAGCATCCAATATGATGAAAAAGGTGATAAAAGGTGATAAACCTTTATTCACACAGACATGAAAAAACTGCAAAGTTTCGATTCACCATGTTGACCAAGATTCATGGCAAATCGAAACGTTGCAGTTTTTTCATGCTCTGTGAATAAAGGTTTATCACCTTTTTCATCATATTGGTGCTGTGGCCTTTCTTTCTGTGCTTTAAAAACATCACACTGGTTTTTTCTCCTATCATAAAAAAAAAATGGATGTTTCATCCATTTTTTTTTTGCAGACCCATAGGGGGTCATTTATCTCTATTTTTCTGTCATTTTTGAGACTTTTTTGGCACATTGCAATTTTTGCACCTTTTTGGAGACATTTTGAAATGTGCTCCAGACATTTGTATATCATCAGTAGGACAAATTTATCTTCTAAATTCCAGATTTGCTAAATGTCGCAAATGACATCATATCATTTTAAATTGTCTAAAATTTGAGACAATTTTTGGTGCAGTAAACTCTAGACAAAACCATACTTATGGAAAACTTAGAAAATGGATAGAAATGACTTGAGACATTTGTACAACATTTTTGAGACATTGGTAACAAATTTCTCAAAAAGAGATTAAAAAAAACAACTTAAATTTAACGCAAGGAAAAGGTGAGATTGATAAATTACCAAAGTAGCAGACAGAAAAAATGCAGGCAAAAAAACAAGCCCAAACAAACAGAGATAAGATAAATGTCCCCCATAGACTTCTATTGCCTTTTGTCATCCACATTTGTGAAAAAAAGGATATTTCATAATTTTTTCCATGGACAACGGATAAGTGAAAATGCAAGCAATTTGAAAACACGCATAGAAATCAATGGCTTTGGGAGGCATCCCTGGAAATCACTGAACCACAGACTCGAAAAACAACGCCGATGTGAAAGAGCCCTTAACCCCTTTCCGACTTGCGCTGTACTAGTACGGCGCAAGCCGGGTTCCAGTGCATGGAGAGGGCTTGCGGCTATCAGCACATTGTAGTGAATGAGGAGGAAAATCCCCATATACTGCCATACTGTAGTATGGCAGTATATGATAGGATTGATCAGACAACCTAGGGTTACAGTACCCTAGGGAGTCTGAAAAATAGTAAAAGTAAAAATTTAAAAAAGTTAAAAAAAAATTATAATAAAAAAACCTAAAAATTCAAATCACCCCCCTTTCCCTAGAACTGATATAAATATAAATAAACAGTAAAAATCAAAAAACAATAGGGACGCCTCATCCGAAAATGCCGATCTAATCAAAATATAATTAACGTTTTTTCACACACAGCGTTTTAACACCCCGTAACGGAAAATAGCGCCCAAAGTCGAAATTGGCACTTTTTTGCCATTTTGAAAAAATATACAAAATCTTAAAAAGGTGATCAAGTGCATTTGGAATTTTTTTTCCGCTTCCCAGTACACCAACGGCATGGAATATTAATACTGTCACTAAAGTACACAATGTGTTATGCAAAAAATAAGCCATCACACGAGCTCTTTATGTGGAAAATAAAAAAGTTATAGATTTTTGAAGGTGGGGAGTAAATAGAAGTGAAAAAACTAAAGGGCAAGTCGTTAAGGGGTTAAGATGACCCTTCACCCACTTCCAACTGGTACTCTTTCATCCCTTAGTACATGTTGCTCAGCTCATGTTTTATAGCCCTGTAAGGAGGTCGCTAGCCCTCATGTTCATAGAGCACTCAGCTTATTCAGCACTGTCCACACTGAGAGTGGTGGCCCTTGGACCCGCGGGAGGTGGAGGTACTAGCCGACCTGGGACCGAGCCTAAGGTGGAACCCGGTTGGTCCGGAAACCACCAGGTCGTTCCACAGGTGCGACTACCCACGGTGCGTCCAAGGTAGTAACACATGATAGCAATCGTTTACCCAGAGAAGAGGCGCGTTTGAGAACAGCACACGGACGGCACCTAGGGACACGGTCAGGAACTGCGGAGCTGGCACAGAGGTTGAGACCACATGGAACGGACTGGCACACAGGGAAGAATCACGGAACGACAGAATCACAGGACCGCAGACACAGGAACGGAATGGCAGCCAGTGACCACAAGGAATACAGGGAGGGCTTTCTCGTTCGGGATATTTGAAGATCCGAAACCGCAGAAGCAATAGGAAGGGCTTGCTGGAATGAAATCAAACAAGCGCCAATTATTGGCCGCGGGATGCTAAGGAACGAGTGGTGACTGGCCGTCTGGAGCAATGCGACTTGGCGGCAGGTGAGAGCTAGACCGGCCACTGGAGGACTAAGAAAGCTACCGTGCGACGGAGCACCGTGACAAGCACTTATCGGAATTGAGCATACTCTTGGTCAGGGGGGTTGCCCCATTTGCCCCACCCCCAGGATTGCCCATCTGACAGCTGAAAGCCTACTTAACATAAGTGTAAACTAACAAACGTGGTTACTTGGGAAGATAGGCTAGAGATTAACATCATCCCAGATGTGTTCGCTGAAGCTTGCCACATACTTTCAATGACTGGTTCGGCCCGGGTCCTGAATCGATTGGTTAAACTTGAGGTTCTAGGCATGAGGAATCTCTAGGAACCCTCATTAGGGTCAGGGTAAGCATTGTGTTGTAGCGTTATCCTATTTATAATACATTTGGCCACATACACACACTCTTTTTTACTGCACAAACGGCACACAGCAAGTTTTTTTTTTGCGTCTAAGAAGAGTCCAGACTTTAAAAATTTAGTCCATTAGAGCAGTGTTCCCCAACCCGAGGCAGTCGTGGAACACTTGTTTTCAGGCCGCAGCCACCTCTTAAAAACAAAAATAAAAACCAATACTACATTTTTCTCTGTGCTTCACACTCGCTAACGCATGAAATGTCAACTCTCCCTTTACTAGTCCATCCTTGTCCTATCTCCCATCTGTTATTGGCAAACAGCAATATGCACAAGCTCCAGGCTGCTCTGTCAGTCTTTTTCACCTAGGCCCTGTAAATAATAGCGGCTTATGTGACTGGTTAAGAAGCAAAATCTGTTTTATTAAATTATTTATATTGTTCCCTAAAAGAATGGCGGCCATTTTCAGAATTTGTGTCACCCCTCATCTCATAGTCGGTAGATTTTGTCAACACCCTACATCCTCATAGTCTGTAATCTCTTGTGTCAACACCCTAATCCTCATAGACTGAACTCTTGTGTCACCCCCTCATCCTCATAGTATGTAAGCTCTTGTGTCAACACCCTATCTCATAGTCTGTAAGCTCTTGTGTCCAACACCACCTCATCCTCATAGTCTGTAAAGCTCTGTGTAACCCCACACCCTCATCCCTTCATAGTCTGTAAGCGCTTGTGTCACACCACTCATCTGAATAGACTGTACGCTCGGTGTACCCCTCTCTCATAGACTGTAAGTCTTGTGGTCAACAACCCTCATCCTCATGACTGTAAAGCTCTTGTGTCACCCCCTCATCCTCATAGATGTAAGCTCTTGTGAGCAGGAGCCTCACTCCCTATTGTTCCATGACTGTTTGTTTTTCTATTGTAATTTAATATCGTTGTATACTGTCCCCTATGATTTATAAGCACACGGAATTTGATGGCGCATATAAATAAAGATTATTATTTATTATTATTCCCCTGCACAGTTTCTCTCCTTTACTAAATTTCCACGTTAATGCACTCTCTATGCCGTTTGAGACGTATGATGTCATACTTCGTGGCACTGACAAGAAGTTTACAGAGATGTCTGGAAAGGCGATATTGGAAGCAGAGAGTGGGGGAACTGAAGGAAGGGAAATGCGAGGCAGAGGAGAACATGGAGAGCGCAGAAAAGGACTTGCGGGAAGGTACCTAAAGGGCAGTGAGGGTGCCAGGGGAACCATGGGACAAGTGCATGCAGAGGGAAAGGGAGCAAAACTTTGGAGGAACCTGGCATACCCACCACACTACACGGTCCAGGAGACAATTAGAGCGGGTCCTGTCAAAAAGGATGGGCACGATAAAGACTACTAGGGTATATACAGGATTTCAAATTTAGGTCTGATCAAGTGATCAGACTGGTTTTAATGGCAAAGTAACTTCGCAGCAGAACGACAACACACCCCCCCGCCCCTCCAGCCGTCCCTGGATTTTGTACACTTGCCGGTCCCTGGCAAAAAAAGGTTGGGGACCACTGCATAGAGACTAGTGGGGTATATACCATTTTCAGACATTGTTTAAATTCAAGTTGTTCAAGACATGAGTTCTTGAAAAGGAGGGACAAAAACACACATCTGTCTGCATCAGTACCTAACACCGGTTTTCTTTAGAGTAATGTGGGTGGGCTTAATTTGCAGCTGTGTTTTACAATGTAACAATTTTTTTCTGAAAAATTCTGAAGGTATAGAATTTTCTTAAATTGCCAATACATTATCACACTATAAAGCTGAAAGAGGAAGATGAAATGTGACTCTTGTAACCGTATTTCTTGCAGCTATGGAATGGATTCAAAAAAGTATCGTCCATTTGTGACAATTATTCAAGGAACCTGCCTCACCATGGGACAACTCATCCTGCCAGGAATGGCTTATGCTGTACCAGAGGCGCTGGTGCAGCTGACACTCTCCTTACCCTTCTTAATATTCCCATTATTATGGTGGAATGAATTTATACAACAATCATATAACATAGGATTTACAGAACTGCTTAAATAAGGAAGATAGGGAAAAAGAAGGGCACAGGAACATACCTCTTTAAAAGAGTTTAGTAAAAGTTCACTATTACCATCTACAGTATTCATTTATGCAAAGTTTTGTTAGAGTTTAGCTTACGCTTTAAAGAAAAATGCTTTTCCCCTAATGGCACCTGTCTGATTCATGGGCGCATTCAACACCTCCATCTCTTATCTCATCTAAACAAGGTGGGTCCCAGAATCATACCGGTGGCTGGCAATCAAAAGCGTTCACAACAAGCCCTTCACAACCTAAATCGAGTAGCAAGGATGGAATGGGGAAAAGATGGAACTTTTGTTACTCTTGAGGTAAAGTCCGGAGAGAAATTTGGTTGCAAAACTGAATGTTAAAGTTAACTTGATTCATAATGAGTTTTTCCAAATTCTAATATGTGATTCCTCTTTTGAAAACAAAACAAAATATGCCATAAGTGCTGTCAACCTTATCTTTCAGCAGCTTATGGCTTTACTGTTCTGAAGCTATGTCAGAAATACTCCTAAGCAGCAGATGAAGTTAAGGAGGACACCTCTACTGTCCTTGTCCATGAGAAGTCAATAAGATGAAAATCCACTGAGATTCCTTCAAGTAAATCCACTGAGCTCTTCATAGCTTGCACATATCAGATTATATTCAAGGAATAAGTAGTAAAAACCAGCAGTGTTCGTAGTGCAAGAACTAAGGATTCAACAGCTCCCCGTGCGTGATGATAGTGTCTGGAGGCAGAGGCGGGGGTGGAGGTTGAGTCACAGACTAGGATTGAGCGATCCGTACGGAAACCAGGTAGATTGTACCTCACTATTCGTTGCTAGAGCCGGGTCTTGCGATAGCAGGTCTCAGTTCCGCCTCTTTCACATGATGAGGGAGTTGGATCCCTCCCGCCCCCACCCCCCCGATGATCTGATGGCTTACTAACTTCTGAATCCACAGATCTGCACTGACACTAGGCTCTCCTGCTAGCTGAAAAGAGCATCCAAGAACTCCCACTTCCTATGGATTAGCAGCAGCCCCTCCAGTCCAGCAGTTACTTCAACAGACATAAGCAGATAGCCAGGGTGACAGCTACTATAGCGATAGGTTCACTGAGGATGATAGCAAAAAAACTGTCTAAACATATGTTAGGAAAGTTTAAGGCAAGATGAGTCATACAGTAACATCCGTCCCATCATTGTCTTCTGTCTGCTGACTGAATTCAGGAATTCCCTCTGGTTTTGTGTGTGAATTGCAGCTAAGGTTGCTGCTGTATGGGAATGATTGAACCATACCCAGTTCCTCGCTAAAACTCTCTCCAGCAACAGTTAACTTGAGTGATGGACGACTGGTTCAGTCAGTTGCTGGGGGCTGTGTCAAATACTCCCTTTATTTCTGCCCATCCATCAGAGGTTTGCTGGGCTATAGCAGTCCTACTGCTTATTCTATTATTTTGCTATTGCTCTGCGATCTGTGTATCCGACCTCATCTTCGTTACCAACCATTGCTTGCTATAACGATTCTTGTCTTGCTGCTCATCTGGATTGTACCGATTCTCTCTGACTTTGCTTGTTCATTATTATCTGTGTTGTCCTCTGTGTCTTGTCTCTCTCTGTGTAACCCTGCTTTCCCTGTTTCCGACTGTCTTTTGGTTATGGCATGACACATTTCTGGGTCCTTGTGTAAACACTGGTTGTCTCTGACTTCTTGTTACCTGTCCCCCTACCATCCAGCAGCTGCTAGACAAAGTAGTTTCTTTCTCGACCTTGTGAGTCTCTCTTAGGGTCCTTCCTAATGTTGCAGGGTTAGTTCACCACCAATTACCCATCTGACAGCTTCACCACAGTCTGGTTTTGCTGGCCAGGTGTGTGACAACCTCACCCTAAGAGCCATTTGATTTGATGCTGTGCTTTAAACACGTGTTCCTGTTGGTTTAGAGTGTATGAATTTACGACTATACAAAAGAACTACATTTTCCAGTTTCCAGTTTAAGCGCTTACCACCATTACCAACCTATTTGTGCACTATTATGCACAGCAGCCCTGTCCATATCCTTCTCTAGACAGTCTGCGTCTGGTTGAAGGTCATCAACATCACACAATTATTTTTTTCTGCCATCTTGTAAAAGTCACCTACTAAAAATATCAGTGGGCTGAATTAAATTGGGCTCTACATACAAAGGGTTGGGGACCCTTTCCAGAGGACCGGAGTCCACTAAAAAAAATGGAGTGTGACACCGTCACAGCACAAAGACATGCTTAGGAAATATTATGCTATTGTTACTGGAATTTACAATCACTCATTACTGAGATGACCAGAAATATGAGATGCTGGTGGGTAAATGTTTGTGTAGTTTACATCATCCCTCTGAAGCTCAATACATAGGGATGCTGGTACGCAACCATGCACATGTCCTGATGAGGACAGAGGAGGAAAAAACTTGAGGTTCTGAGGTCACTGAGGAATTCTAGGAACCCTCATTAGGGTCAGGGTAAGCATTGTGTTTAGCGTTATCCCTATTTATAATACATTTGACCACATAGACACAACTATTTTTTAACTGCACAAACGGCCACAACAAGTTTTTTTTTTTTTGCGTCTAAAAAAAGAGTCCCATTGACTTTAAAAATTTAGTCCATTAGAGCAGTGTTCCCCAACCACCAGGCCGTGGAACACCTTGTTTCAGGCCGCAGCCAACCTCTGTAAAAACAAAAATAAAAACAATACTCACTTTTCCTGTCGTTTGTATCCATTGCGTCTCCATTTTAATTCCGTTTGTTTCTGTTGTCTGCAAAAAAAAAAATTAAAGGTTTTACACTGCTTTAAAACAATGAAAAGTAGACAAGAGACAGCAACCAAATAATACCAGTTATTAAATTGGTGATTCACGCAGTCAGGGTCCTGTGTAGGATCCAAAGTCCCAATATAGAAAGGAAAGGCCACAAGCATCCAATTGATGAAAAAGGTGATAAACCTTATTCACAACAGGCATGAAAAAACTGCCAACGTTTCGATTCACCATGCTTGACAAAGATTCATGGCAAATCGAAACGTTGCAGTTTTTCATGCCTCTGTGGAATAAGGTTTATCACCTTTTTCATCATATTGGATGCTTGTGGCCTTTTCCTCTTCTGTGCTTTAAAAAACATCACACCTGGTGTTTTCATCTCATCAGTGAAAAAAAGGATGTTTCATCCATTTTTATTTTTGCAGACCAATAGGGGGTATTTTAATCTCTATTTTTCTTCAATTTTTGAGGACTTTTTGGCACCATTGCAATTTTGCACCTTTTGGAGACATTTTTGAAATGTGCTCCAGACATTTGTATATAATTCAGTAGGACAAATTTATCTTCTAAATTCCAGAAGATTTGCTAAATGTCGCAAATGACATCATATTCATTTTAAATTGTCTAAAATTTGAGACAATTTTTGGTGCAGTAAACTCTAGACAAAAACCATACTTATGGAAAACTTAGAAAAATGGGATAGAAATGACTTGAGACATTTGTACAACAATTTTGGACATGGTACACAATTTCTCAAAAAAGAGATTAAAAAAAAACAACTTAAATTAATGACAAGGAAAAGTGAGATTGGAAATACCAAAGTAGCAGACAGAAAAAATGCAGGCAAAAAAACAAGCCCAAACAAAAAGAGATAAGAATAAAATGTCCCCATAGACTTTCTATTGCCTTTTGTCATCCACAATTTGTGAAAAAAAGGAGGGATTTCATAATTTTTCCATGGACAACGGATAAGTGAAAATGCAAGCAATTGAAAACACGCATAGAAAATCAATGGGCTTTGGGGGCATCCCTGGAAATCACTGAACCACAGACTCGAAAAACAACGCCGATGTGAAAGAGCCCTTAACCCTTTTCCGACTTGCGCTGTACATAGGACGGCGCAAGCCGGGCCAGTGCATGAGAGGGGTTGCGGCTATCAGCACATTGTAGTGAATGGAGGGAAAATCCCATATACTGCCTACTGTAGTATGGCATGCAGATATGATAGGATGATCAGACAACCTAGGGTTACAGTACCCTAGGGGGTCTGAAAAAAAATAGTTAAAAGTAAAAATTTAAAAAAAGTTTAAAAAAAATTAAATAAAAAAACCTAAAAAATCAAATCACCCCCCTTCCCTAGAACAATGATAAAATATAAATAACAGTAAAAAATCATAAACACATTGAGGTATCGCCTCGTCCGAAAAATGCCACGATTCTATCAAAATATTAATTACGGTTTTTCACAGCGTTTACCCCGTAACGGAAAATAGAGCCCAAAGTCGAAAAAGGGCACTTTTTGCCATGTTGAAAAATATTTAAAAAATCTATAAAAAGTGATCAAGTGCATTTGGAATTTTTTTCCGCTTCCCAGTACACGGCATGGAATATTAAATACTGTCACTATAAAGTACAATGTGTTATGCAAAAAATAAGCCATCACAGAGCTCTTTATGTGGAAAAATAAAAAAAAAGTTATAGATTTTTGAAGGTGGGGGAGTGAAAAAAAAGGAAGTGAAAAAACTAAAATGGCCAGTCGTTAAGGGGTTAAAGATGACCCTTCACCACTTCCAACTCCTACTCTTTTCATCCCTGAGTACATGTTGCTTAGCTCATTGTTTTATAGCCCTCATTGTTCATGAGAAATCAGCTTGTTTCAGCACTGTCATGAATGAGAGTCTGTGGACCCTCTGCACTTGAGGTTCTGAGGTCACTGAGGAATTCTAGGAACCCTCATTAGGGTCAGGGTAAGCATTGTGTTTGCGTATCCCTATTTATAATACATTGACCACATAGACACAACTATTTTTTAAACTGCACAAACGGCCACAACAAGTTTTTTTTTTTTTTGCCGTATAAAAAAAGAGTCCCATTGACTTTAAAAATTTAGTCCATTAGAGCAGTGTTCCCCAACCACCAGGCCGTGGAACACCTGTTTCAGGCCGCAGCCAACCTCTGTAAAAACAAAATAAAAAACAATACTCTTTACCTGTTCCCCTGCAGCAGTTTCTCTTCCTTTACTAACTTTCCACGTTAATGCACTGCTCTATTGATGGCGAGCGTCATGATGACATCATATCGTGTCTACTGACAATAGAAGTTTACAGAGCTTGTCTGGGAAAGGCGATATTGGAAGCAGAGAGTGGGGGCAACTGGTCCCTGTGCAAAAAAAGGTTGGGGACCACTTGCATAAGAGGACTAGTGGGGGTTATATACCAATTTTCAAGACAATTGTTTGAGTTCAAGTTGTTTAAGACATGAGTTCTTGAAAATCAGAGACAAAAACTACCTCTGCCTGCAGCACGTTACCCAACACTCGGCTGTCCAATCCCTAAGAGGGCCTCCTAAAGCGTACCCGGACAGATCACCTGCCATAAATCTACAGTGAGCAGTCTGTAACCAGTTAAAGGAGCTGGTGCTTGTGATTAAAGGTTTTTTTTAAGAATAATGTGGGTGGGCTTAATTTGCAGCTGTGTTTTACAATTTGTAACATAATTTTTTTCTGAAAAATTCTGAAGTATAAGAAGTTTTCTTCTAAGTTGTCACAAAAGCATTATCACACTAGTAAAAGCTGAAAGAGAAGATGAAATGTGACTTCTTGTAACCTTATTTCTTGCAGCTATGGAATGGATTCCAAAAAAGTATCGTCCATTTGTGACAATTATTCAAGGAACCTGCCTCACCATTGGACAACTCATCCTGCCAGGGATGGCTTATGCTGTACCAGACTGGCGCTGGCTGCAGCTGTCACTCTCCTTACCCTTCTTAATATTTCCCATTATTATATGGTAAGGGAATGAATTTTATACAACAATCATATAACATTAGGATTTACAGAAACTGCTTAAATAAGGAAGATAGGGGAAAAAGAAGGGCACAGGAACATACCTCTTTAAAAGAGTTTAGTAAAAGTTCACTATTACCATCTACAGTATTCATTTATGCAAATTTTGTTAGATGTTTAGTTACGCTTTAAAGAAAAATGCTCTTTCCCCTTAATGGCACCTGTCTGATTCATGGGCGCATTTCAACAACCTCCATCTCTTATCTAAAACAGGTGGGTCCCAGAATCATACCGGTGGCTGGCAATCAAAAGGCGTTCACAACAAGCCCTTCACAACCTAAATCGAGTAGCAAGGATGAATGGGGAAAAAGATGGTACTTTTGTTACTCTTGAGGTAAAGTCCAGAGAAATTTGGTGCAAAACTGAATTGTTAAAGTTTAACTTTGATTTCATAATGAGTTTTTCCAAATTCTAATATGTGATTCCTCTTTTGAAAACAAACAGAATGATGCCCATAACGTGCTGTTCAACCTTATCTTTTCAGCATTATGGCTTTTACTGTTCTGAAGCTACTTGTCAGAAATACTCCTAAGCAGCAGTGAAGTGAATGGAGACTAACCTCTTACTGTCCTTGTCCTAATGATAAGTCAATAAGATGAAAATCCACTGAGATTCCTTCAAGTAAATCCACTGAGCTCTTCATAGCTTGCACATATAGATTATATCAAGGAATAAGTAGTAAAAACCAGCAGTGTTCTGTACTGTGCAAGAACTAAGGATTCACAGCTCCCCTGCTGTGATGATAGTGTCTGGAGAGCAGAGGCTGGGGGGAGGGTTTGAGTCACAGACTAGGATTGAGCGACTGATAGGAAACAGGTTAGATCTTGTACCTCACTATTCTTTGCTAGAGACCGGGTCATTGCGATGAGCAGGCTCTCAGTTCCGCCTCTTTCACATGAATGATGGGAGTTGGATCCCTGCAGTGATCTGATGGCTTACTTAACTTCTGAATCCACAGATCTGCACTGACACTAGGCTCTCCTGCTAGCTGAAAAGAGCATCTCAAGAACTCCCACTTCCTATGGAGTGAGCAGCAGCCCCTCCAGTCCAGCAGTTACTTCTAACAGACATAAGCAGAATAGCCAGGGGTGACAGCTACTATAGCGATAGGCTCAACTGAGGATGATAGCAAAAAAACTGCTAAACATATGTTAGGAAAGTTTAAGGCAAAGATGAAGTCATACAGTAACATCCGTCCCATCATTGTCTTCTGTCTGCTGACTGAATTCATGGAATTCCCTCTGTGTTTTGTGTGTGAATTGCAGCTAAGGTTGCTGCTGTATTGGGACTGATTGAACCATACCCAGTTCCTCTGCAGCTAAACTCTCTCCAGCAACAGTTAACTTGAGTGATGGACGACTGGTTCAGTCAGTTGCTGGGGGCTGTGTCAAATACTCCCTTTATATTCTGCCCAATTCCATCAGAGGTTGCTGGCTATAGCAGTCCTACTGCTTATCTATTGATTTTGCTATTGCTCTGCTGATCTGTGTATCCGACCTCATCTTCGTTTACCCAACCATTTGCTTGCTATACGATTCTTTGTCTTGCTGCCATCTTGGATTGTACCCGATTCTCTCTGACTTTGCTTGTTCATTTATTATCTGTGTTTGTTCCTCTGTGTCTTGTCTCTCTCAGTGTAACCCTGCTTTCCCTGTTTCAGACTGTCTTTGGTTATTGGCATGACACATTTCTGGGTCCTTGTGTAAACACTGGTTTGTCTCTGACTTCTTGTTACCTGTCCCCCTACCATCCAGCAGCTGCTAGACAAAGTAAGTTTCTTTCTCACCTTGCTGGGTCTCTTAGGGTCCAGTTTCCTGATAGTGACGTCACCCTTATCTGGGTGGATAAACTGCTGTAGGCAGGTCAATAGCCCGTAGGGATGTTGCAGGGTTAGTTCACCACCAATTACCCAGTCTGACAGCTTGCACCAAGTCTGGTTTGCTGGCCAGGTGTGTGACAACCTCACCCTAAGAGCCATTTGATTTGATGCTGTGCTTTAAACACGTGTTCCTGTTGGTTTATGAGTGTATGAATTTACAGACTATACAAAAGAACTACATTTTCCAGTTTCCAGTTTAAGCGCTTACCACCATTACCAACCTATTTGTGCACTATTCTGCACAGCAGCCCTGTCCGATATCCTCTCTAGACAGTCTGCGTCTGGTGAAGGTCATCAACATCACACAATTTATTTTTTTCTGCCATCTTGTAAAAGTCACCTACTAAAAATATCAGTGGGGCTGAATTAAATTGGCTCTACATACAATAGGGTTGGGACCCTTTCCAGAGGACCCGAGTCCACTAAAAAAATGGAGTGTGACACCGTCACAGCACAAAGACATGCTTAGGAAATATTATGCTATGTTACTGGAATTTACAATCACTCATTACTGAGATTGACCAGAAATATGAGATGCCTGGTGGGTGAAAATGTTTGTGTAGTTTACAATCATCCCTCCTGAATGCTCAATACATAGGGATGCTGGTACTGCTAACCATGCACATGTCCTGATGAGGACAGAGGAGGAAGCAGCTACCTCCATACACCATGGAGAAGGCCCTGAAGAATAACTATATACAGTTCCCCTATAATAACTATATACACCCCTTATAATAACTATATACAGCCCCCTATAATACCTATATACACCCCCTATAATAACTATATACACCCCCTATAATAACTATATACAGTCCCCTATAACAACTAACTATATACAGACTCCTATTATACCTATATACAACCCCCCCATAATAACTATATACAGTCCTAGGTAAAATAATAAAATTGTACTCACCTTCCGTCGTTCCCCCGATGCGTGCCGACTTCCTTCCGTTCCCTCGCTACTGGATATCGGAGGTGATAGCGGTGCCCTACCGTTGCAGACGGCGGCGTGCCATCGCGGTGCTGTGACGTTACATGCTGCGCATCTAGCGGCTGGGCGCTGCCATCTTTTTATTTTATGCCTCCAATCTTCTATGGCAGAGCAGGGAACTTATTGTTCCCTCGCTTTGCCATTTAAGTCAGGGGCCTCGAGGCACATAATAATAATCTGGATACGGCCCGAGGATCCCAGACCCAAAAACAAATGGGGCAATTCGGGCGGTAATGTGACCACGTTTGGTGGGGGCCCTTTATGGGCAAAGTGGTGGAGGTCCCGTGGTACGAACCCCAGACTTCCCCCTTTAATCTGGCCCTGAGGAGGCCTATATCTGCCATGTTGAAACTTGTAGCAGTATTTTATTATAAAAAATACCTCTTAGTCCTGTAAAAAGTGACTGAAAGTGTCCTGAATTCCATACACAGCAGACTGATAAGGAGAGGAGGCTAAAGTTTAACTCCTGACAGACATGATAATTCAGCTCTATAAGGATATAAATTTATTAAGTGGCTGTTTACAAATAGTTACGTCATTAGTAGCGTTAACAACTTCTCCTTATCTTTCTGCTCTCTCTGGGAGTAATGAGAGGAAATTTACATAGACACAGTGATGAAAGCTTCACTGCGAGCCTGGACTCGAGCCTGACTATGCTGCTTTGAGTCCCATCGGCTGCACAGTGTTTGGTTTGGGAGCTGCCACTGTTAAAGGGTCTGTATATTGCAAAGTAAACACAGCCGTGTGAAAGCAGCTTTAAAGGGCATTTCTATGGTCTTTGACCAAATGCCAATAAATATTTGACTGTGGCATAGTACCTACTGAAGACAACAGAGTGCAAACAAATCTTGCTATACTGTACTTTATGCACATAGTTGTAAGTGACAATAAGTTCACAAATCTTTGGTTGAATCCAGCATCAGCCCACTGATATGTTATGTAATGAAAAGTTATACAATTTTCCAATATAGTTTCTGTAACAATTCCTCATGGCTTTCTAGATCTCTGATTGCTGTCATTCTATAGCGAGCATAATTGTTTAATTCCTGTGGATAACACCAGTCCTTGGTCATGTGATATATCTCTGGTCATGTGATGTCACACAGGTGCACAGCTCGTTATATGCTTGGTCATGTGATGTCACACAGGTGCACAGCTCGTTATTTCCCTGATCATATGATGTCATACAGGTGCACGGCTCGATATATCCCTGGTCATGTGATGTCACACAGGTGCACTGCTCATCATATCCCTGGTCATGTGATGTCACACAGGTGCACTGCTCATTATATCCCTGGTCATGTGATGTCACACAAGTGCACGGCTTATTATATATCTCTGGTCATGTGATATCACACAGGTGCACAGCTCCTTATAACACACAGCTGATTACTCCCTGTGATATAACAAGCCGTGCACCTGTGTGATAAACTGGAAAACAAATCAATTATTTGCTAAAAGTGGACAACCCCTTTAAGTGTTTTAAATATTGACAGTGTACATTTATATTTTAAATTGCCAATCTGAACTGATTGCAGTGCAAGTTGCATAATGATAACGGGCTCTGCAATTTTTGGGGAGATTTATAAAAATTGTCTGAGAGCAAAAATTTTAATTATAAAATGAAAGCTGAGCTCTGATTGGTTGCCATGAGAAAATACAACAGTTTGTGCTCAGACACTTTTGATAAATCTCCCCCATTGTGTCTGATTTTTCAAAACTCTTCTAGTTTCTCATGGAAACCAATCAGTGCCCACCTTTTGTTTGAAAACGCTGTGTGAAAATGAAAACTGAGCTTTGATTGGTTACCAGAAGCAATTAACAGTTTTGCTCTCAGACCCCAATGTGTTCATTAACAAAAATATTTCATCAATGTTTCTGATCTGTAGATTTCAAAGCAATCAGATCAGTACCATGAAGACTCTGCTGACATCTAGTGGGCAAAAAGAAATCTGCAGCACTGTTGGTTTATCATATGGATAAGATGTGTAAATCCTAAAACAAACCCTATGTTTAAAAATAGAAAGTGTTTCTCAGAAATTCCCTTAAGTTACTATTCAAATTCCAGATACTGAACCCTGTGAGCACAATATCTGGACATAATGGGGGATAGAAATCCTGAAATAATCACAATACCCAGCATAATGGCAGGCATTGTGACAATGTTTGCCTTTACACAACCCCCATGGTAAGAGGGGTGCATACACTCGCTATACCTACCAACCTGAACAGTCACGGGTAATAGTGTAATTCTATCCATAGTGGTGATGGGGCAGAACCTTGACCATACACCACACAGCGCCTGTGTGTGATAAATCAAACCCCCCCCCATGACTCTGGCTATTGATTCTTTCTACTTCATTAGCAGAGTGGTTTTAGAAAGTGTTTTTTGGGTGACATTTATTATTTGCTTTGCACCAGTTTGTTGGCGGCTGGGTATCTTTTTCTTTGTTGCTGCGCCTTGTTCTCCATATTCCTTAGATGTTGGTGCCATAATTTAGCTTTTTTTACAACCCTTTGTTCTGAACAGTCAGTTCTTCCATATGGATAAGCAGACATGATTAGAGCCCTGTTATGAGGGAATTGGAGAGAAGGAACAATTATGTTTTAGATCTCGGCCAAACAAACAACGAATTGTAAAAACTTCCACCACAGATATGAGTATATTGTAATAAAAATAAAATAAAACTACATTGACAGATTTAGAAAATGACCCTATAAAAGTTTTGGCAAAGCAAATACAGATCACAGAGCCAAAAGCAGATCATCCTATGATCTGTGCAGGGCTTGAAATTCGTAACTGCAGAAGCCTGAGATGGCTCCCAATAAAGTGAATAATAATAATCTTTATTTATATAGCGCCATCAAATTCTGTAGCACTTTACAAATCATAGGGGACACATACAAATAAAATACTACATGACAGAGTATAAACAGTCATATGGAACAATAGGAGGGAAGATTCTGCTCACAAGAGCTTACAGTCTATGAATAGGGGACACACCTGCAGTTACAGCTTTTGGCTACCGCACAAGCCAGAGCTTCATGCTCTGTATTTTTCTATATCAGAACAGATATTCGCTACAGGGTTCAGGTGTCAAGGATCAAATTCCTGGACAACCCCTTTAATGCTGGTCACTATATCAGTATAAATATGGGAAAACATCTCTTTACTCACATTATTTATCTTCATTTTTTTCCTCAGATGTTGACCCATGAAAATGAGAAAAACCCAAAGAAAGCGTCTTTCAAATCAACACCCTTAGGACTTTTCCGCACTCCAGCAATGCGAAGACTGACCATCAGCCTCTCTATGTCATGGTGATGATTCCTCCTATTTTGTACAGTCCGTGGTTTCCTCTCTAGAATCTTCTGTAGTCTTCATCTCCCCTTTCTCACTACAGGTTCTCCAGCAGCTTCAGCTTCTTTGCTATTGCAATGGACATCCAGAGGTTTGGGTTCAGTTTATACCTCCTACAAGTGATTTCTGGGAGCTCAGACATTCCCATTAGAATCCTGAGTACAATCATTGCAGCTTATGTAGGACGGCGATTTGCAGTTTCCCTTTCCCTTCTATTTTCTGGAGTTTTCATACTGTGCAGTTTGGCAATACCTTCAGGTAGGTGTTCACTATTGTAGTCCATTGCTCTAACTCAGTTCTAAATAATTTATCGACTTCTATAGAGTTCTTGTTATTAGAAACTCACCACAAATCACTGCATTTTTAATACTGCTCCCCTCAAACTATTCAAAACAGCCTTTGCTAAGCTTGTTAACCCTTGAAAGGAAATCTACCATCAAACTCCATCATGATAAACCAGGGACACGTACTCATAGATCTTCTTATTTTTGTTAATTTGTTCTATCAATGGCCTCCTTCCTTATAAAATCAACTTTTAAAATGATGCTGAAGAGCCAGAACATCTCTGGGGGCGTTACAGCTGATTCACAGCCTGTTACAGTGTACAAGGAGCACTTCCCCCTCCTGATGGAGGAGAGGGTGAAACAGTGTAACAACTAGTAAAACTGTAGCATGAAGGGGCTCTTTCAACACCTCTAGGAGCCCTTATGGCTCATTAGTATAATTTTATAAGTTCATTTTAGAAGGAAGGAGTCCATGGATAACAAATATACAACTATAAACTACTACTATACTATATACTATACTACTACATTACACAGTGCCTGGATCTATGAGTAAGTGTCCTTGGTTTATCATGATGGATTTTGATGGTAGATTGGTAAAATTATCAAATTTGTTCAATGTATATTTAGCTCAAAAATGTACGCGTGTAGGATAAAAGGAGAAAACACATCTTAGATTTTGTTGTGCAGATCCCTCACATGTTGATGTAAAACATGGGCCCATAGGAGGGCGCAGAAGGGAAGGAGGGACATAGAGCGTTCAGAGGGCAGATTTTAATTACTTTGTTTTTAGGAGTTATAACACTTTTGAAAGGTTCCCGAGATACCAGAACAGTGGAGGTACATCACCCATAAAAGTTAAGGATTTAACTGGAACAGATTTTAGGTGCTTTCTTTTTGCATTAGCTGAGTCCCTTATGATAGTAGAACAGTAAAAATCCCCAAAGAGCAACATCATATTGGAAACTAAACCCCATGGATTACATTTTATCAATTTTTTGTTGTTGGGGTGAGGGGTTTCAGAAAAAAACTATTCTTTTTTTTCTATGGTACAGTACAATTATGGCAATATCCCATTGATGTAGCTTTTTGATGTTGAGCAAAAATCACTTGTTTTTGCATCACTATCTTTTAAATGGCAGAACATTTTTCTTTTATGTTGATTTAGTTATTTTAGCCATTTGTTCAGAAGTTGATAATCAGAAGCTCCTCAGGGGCGGAGCTACTGAAAAGCTGCTGTCCTTATGGGACAACCTTTTTAACAATTTGCTGTATAAATATGTGTATATGGTTTGTATTTCAGATTTAATAGTGTTGCAGTTGTCTATCACTCTTCTGGCCAAGGGTTTACTTGGTTCATCTATTGTCTGTGGTTATCTTTATACGGCTGAACTTTTTCCTACTGAGCTCAGGTAAGTTGGATATGACATGCAGATCATGCATTTCATTTTTTCGGTTTCATTTTATTTTTATTATAGTGAATTTTACAGAGGAAGAAATAATCCAAATGTTGCAATATGTAAAAAGCGACAGCTATATTTTATATCTAGTCATGGGGGTGGTCCTGTGTATATACCAATGTACCATGCCAGAACTGCAGCAATCACTTCAAGTGCAGCAACTTATCTGTCCAAGTTTCATAGGGTTCCAAGGTTTGAAGCAAATTATCATATTAGATATATCAGGCAGAGAACCTCAAAGTACTGATATATTTAAGAAGTAATTTAAAGGAACAGTGAGACTGATGTATTAAGACTGGTGGGTTAAGACCTCCTAGTAATTCCAATGATGAGCTTGTTAGACATAATCTAAACCTACACTAAGTCCATTCTTGCATAGATTTCAGTTTTACCTGAGACAGTTTTTTGGCTAGGTTATAGCAAATTTGGCTGGGCAGAGGGCCCCGCCCACGAGGAACTAGAGGGTCAAAAAGAAGACATTCCAATTCATGCAACAGGAATTGCAACTTTTTTATGTTTTATGCACCTAAATACTGGCACGCAAGGCATGATAGATCAGTCCCATTGTGTTTAACATCCAGAAGATAATGGATCCTATTGAGGGGCGGATTAAGTCTGCTATGGGCCCTTGTTGTATTTTACAGCCCCTACAAGTCCGGAATTGACTTCCCACATATGGTCCACCACATAAAGGTACAATGAGGACAAAGAAAGTTTTTGTGTTTAGGCCATAAATCACTGGGGAATACACTAATGATCCTAGATGAGCTCATGTAGATGGACTGCTAAATTATGTACATTCTGATACAATAGCACAGCCTCTGCTCTTGATGAAAATCAGTGGAAAGAATATAGCTTACCATCAGGGCTATAAAACCTGGGTTTAGACTACAGTATTTTGATGCTAAGTAATCTTCTAATATTCCATGATTAAAGAAAATCTACTTTCAAAATCCATCATAATAAACCAGGGACACTTACTCATAGAGACAGGCACCGGGCCTGTGGTAATCTTCTTATATTTGTTACCCATGGCCTCTTTCCTTGTAATTTAAAAATGTAAATTATTTTTGGAAATAATTTAAAAATATGCTAATGAGTCTTTTCACTCACTGTTGCAATGAGCAGAACAGGTTTCAACTTGAACTTTCTGAGGTGAGATATAGAGTGGTGCCCATCCTCTCCATCCAGTAGTAATATATCAGGTTCTTGTTTTAGTAAGTGGGAGTCTCACACCCATGCTGATATCTGGTGTGTAGAAAAACTATTTTAAGCTCTACTTTGCAGCAAGTGACTGCTCCCCTGATGCTACCCTCCATCTCGCAGCAGATAGTGCTACCTGAGGCAAGAGGCTCAACTGACCTCATGGCTGGTGCACCCCTGTCCCCACAGTTTCTGCTGCTGCCAGATTACACATGTACGTCCACTCACCTATGTAACTATTAGCAACATGTTATGACATTTGAGAGTATGTAATTGGGTTTTCCAGCTAAATGATATTGCTGATCTATCTATAACAATTTCAGATCGACCTAGAGTATGACCTCCATCGATCAGGTGATTCCGGTCACTTCTGTTATTACAAAGCCACTTTACAGAGAACAGACCTCTTCTTCCAACCAGCCAATTAGTATGGGTTCTGTGTTTTGGACCTCAATATCAGTAAGGCTGTGTTCACATCACATTGTATGTACATGTTCACATAGGCATCCTTTTTTCTCCAGTCAGTTTACGTCGCATCGAGCAGAAAAGCGTGCAAGCCGCCACCGATGCGCCAAAATCCGGTCGCGTGTACCAAAATCCCGGGGCAATTCGCCGCAAAACAGAAATCGTCGGGAAACCCTACGAAGATGCATCCGGCGGAGCCTTAGTAAATGAGCCCCAATGAATAAAAAATCATAGTAAACTGCACATTTTCATCCTGCTTACTATGGTGCAGGATTGAAAAGCGGAGGCCATTAGAGGTGATGGGAGATGGATGTTACTGTGTGACATCCATCCCTGACCTCTGCTGAGTGTACATGTGGAGGTTGCCCGCTGTATTTTAACCTCATGGAGGTTCATAAAATGTGGTGCATAAAAATGCTCCAAGGACCTTCACCTTATCTGTGCAGTCTTTCTTCTGCTTATTATTTCCAGTGACCTTACTACTAATTACCTACTAAGGAGGCATCTTGAACATTGGCAGCAGCCAATCACTACATGCTGTGATGTTTGTTCCTCCTACCACTTTCCGGAGGGAGGAGCTGAATCGGAGCAATGTATGAACTTTCTATATTATACATTGTAGCCCAATACCCCATTGTAGCGATACATCAGAATCCTGCTGACATATATCCTTACAACGGAAGGCTAAAATGTGGTGTGAATGTAGCCTAAGCTAGAAAGCCCCTTTAAATTTTCCATTGTCAGGTCTGCAAATAATGTTTGTAAAATTCTCACATTCAGACCTCACGCACACAGATTTATGCATTTCTGTGCTCTGTTGTTTGCAGTCCATGTGTCACCGGTGTGTAAAATCCACTCACAGGTTAATGACAGTACAAAAGACTGCAAACACGGGCAGGAATAGGGCATAGACACTCAATGATCACTTTGTGCCAGTCTCACATGTTTCTTTTTGCACAAGATCTTTTAGTAGAAAACCTGTTCTACACATTTGAGAAATTCAGGTAGGAATAAGTTCACAAATTTTTTTTCCATGGTAATACAGACAATGATTAAACTAGATCATGTCTGTGCCGTGACCTTGTAAATGTACCTTTCCCAGCACATGCCTGGCACTGGAGCGGTTCTCATTGATAACACGATTATTATATACAATGTAGCTCACTGCAAACACTGGAGGTCATACAGACATAGTATAGAAAACATATGAAAACATAAAAAGCCATTAAAATATCACCATAGAAACTACGGTAAAAAAAAAATTCTGAACGACTCCTTATAATAATAATATTTGTTGTCTTCCTCCTGCAGACAAACTGGAATAGGATTCACTAACATGATGATGAGATTGGGGGCTGTAGTCGCACCCCTGGCGATGATGACCAAGGCGTATGCTCCATTTCTTCCCCTAGTTATTTTTGGAATAGCGCCCATTCTGTGTGGATTGCCCCTTTTATGGCTGCCAGAGACCCTAAATAGCCACCTGCTGGATACTGTGGAAGAGGTAGAAGCCAGGTAAGAACTAAAAGAGAATAGGGGGGTCCAGATGTTTCCTGCCCTTCAAAATCCAAATAATAACATTTTGAATATGGAGGTAGAATATAGCATTTATCAAATGGCTACAGTAATGACATGGCTTGATATACTGGAGATGACTACCCCCACAGAGAACCTGTCACCAGAATTTACCCCTACTAGCCCCCTGAGGTAGGGTATGAAATGTCCGTTCTAGAATTCCCTCTTTTATGTGAAATCTCCACCTGAGTCATATTCTGCTGAGATGACACAACTATCTTTAGTTCTATAGTGCCTAAAGTACCTGCTGGTGAAATATCAAAGATAAAAATCTTATCTTTAAAATTGCATCAGGCATGTGGATTCTGGATCTACAAGATGAGATTCTTTTCTTTAATATGACACCAGCAGCATATTTCTAGATGCTATTGAACCAAAATTACCTGACTGGTGCAAGTTTATTCTTCTTTCATTTTCACATGACTTTTTTAAAAAGGTGAATGGGTAAAATTGCACATAAAATAGGGATATCTTAAATCAACATGTAAAATGATGCTAATGATTGTGAGGGGCTATGATCTGGCTTTATGCGCTGTTACATTACCCTACAGTGTAAACGTCTGTAAAGCCAGATCACAGAGGGGGTAGAGTAGCCCCTCAGACCCAGCATCATTTTAAAAGAATTTAATTTTATAAGGAAGGAGGAGATCAATATCAGATATAAGGAAATTACCTTATACCTGGATCTATGAGTAAGTGTATCATGATTTTTTATCGTGATGAATTTTGGGTAAAATCTGGTGACATTGTTCCTTTAAAGCTAACATGATTTCACAATACTCATATCATGTGATGTGTTCGTTCTTGGCCACCTAGTGGTTGCTTTGTAGAAAGCAAGTGTTGAATTAATTTTATGAGTTCTTAACCAAATCTTAGGTGAGGTCAGTGTGGATAATGTTATACTGTAAGGTAACTAATAGAAGGCTGGAGTGTACACTGTACCAGATGACCGGGTCATGGAGGATACGTTATACCAGCATGTGCTCACCTATTATTTATTCCCCTTGCCAGCACCTACACTGGATTTTGTTGTGAAATTCCTTTTAAAGTTTTGAAATCTCCCAAAAAATGTCTAGGCGCTATCGTAGACAGGACACTGTGGACAATGCCAGATCTTTGGATTTTAAGCCTGTAAAGATTAACCCTTAATATATAAGTATATTATTTGTATTAAGTGTATACCCCCTTTCCTTAAACCCCCCCCCCCCCCCCCCCAAGCCGCACGTTGAGTGTGTCCCCACTGTATGTGCTGGCTCTGAAGCCAGCAGAGGTGACAATGTCATCAAATCACGTGTGCAGGCTTTAGAGCTGGTGCATACAGCAGGGAACACACTGAAGGTGACTGCTGGAGCTGCTTTGGGAGAGAGGAAAGGTGAGTATCGGACCCTGCTGGCTCTTGGCAGGGAAAGAAGAGCTGGAACGGATAACACATTGGGACACATTGTCTAGTGGCGATCCCGCTGCGTGTTGTCCGACGAGGATCCGGGTCTGCCGGGATTCACTAAGGTCGTGCGCCCGATATCCAGCAGGTGTCGCTGCTGCGCCGAGGTCCGCCAGAGTTCAGCTTCTTCTTCCTGGTGAATGTAAGTGCTGATCTTGCGACACAATTCTTCTTAAATTTCGTGGTTTGTCCGAATCCGTCGGGTTTTCCGATGGCCATGCCCCCCGATTTCTGTTGCGGCCCCGATGCGCCACAATCCGATCGCGTGTGCCAAAACCCCGGGCAATTCAGCGGAAAACGGTGCAAATCGGAAATTTTCGGGAAAACCTGACGGAATCGCGGCCGCAGGACCCTTAGTAAATGTGCCCCATTGTGTTTTACACCCATGATGTACAATCTGCTCAGCTCCTCCTGCTCTATAACATGCTGATTGTAGATGGGGGAGATTCATTAAAGCTTCTCTGAGAGTTTTCTGAACGCGTGTGGCAGAGACTATAGCAAAAAAATCATAGCAACATCTGATCTGGTCTAAAGGATCGGAACTGGCGCAGTTTGCGACCATATTCTCTAGGAAACCAGAGCCTGCAGAGGGAATTTTAAGACTGGTGTTCTAAACGCCAGACATAATGAATCCCCCCCTAGGCACAATCCCCTCAGTTATTCCTGCTCTATAACATGCTGCCTGCAAATAAAAAACTATGTACAATCTGCTCAGCTTCTCTTTGCTCTATGCATAAAAAGAAAAAGAAGTTCAGCTCACCACTTTTCGTTGTCATCTTGTTATTTTTTGCCGATGCACGGACGTGCTGTGCGGGGACCAGAGGTAATAGGTAATGTACTAGAGCGAGGATTATTCGGCGTCCAGGCAAAATAAGTTTTTCGGTTTTAAATGTTAAAAATTCCACTTTATTAGAAAACTTTTTTCTTAAAAACAATGAAGACGTCTCATAACAAAAAGAAATCTAAAGAAATCTTTTGCCTGGACGATGGATAATCCTCGCTCTAGTACATTATCTCTTTGCTCTAACAAAGTGAAAAAGGAAGCACAGCTCCATTCTTGGTGTAGTGGCTGTAGCAGGGTATTGCATTAATCTTATATCTCCAGATTTTTGACGAAAAAATGTGTTGAATGTACCGTAAGCAGATTCTGCCACCAACATTATCAAGATAATATATTCTCTTTCTTTACTTTCAGAGGCCAAAATTCCACATGTAAAAAGAAGAAGGAACTGGAATATGAAACCAAACTGTAACACACCTAACCTTCCATGGGAGAACTTTATTTTCAGATATCCTTATTTGACATTCAAGGAGCCCATCCTAAAATACATATTTTGTCTGCTACAGTCTCTCTTTTTATCTACAGGATATCATACAGAGCATTAGACTGACAATGACCTTATTAAAGGACATCTACCACCAGGATGAAGAATTGTAAATCTAGCACAGATACATGCTCGTGTGTGCCCCTCTGTCAGGATCTGCTCTTCTTATAGCTACTTATGGCCTTGTTTTTAGGAAATAAAGTTTATTTTTAATTATGCAAATGTGCCTAAGGGGTTCCAGGCTCCATTGACATCTCTAATGCCCAGAGCCCCTCAGATTAATTTGCATAGTTTTCGTAAAAACAAGGTCTAAAGAAGCTATAAAAAGAGAAGATCTTGCCAGAGTGGGCACACACCAGTAGGTCAATGTGCTTGGTTTACAATCTTTCATCCTGGTGGTAGATGGCCTTAAACTATAGATTGTCAAGTTTTTTTGGCATAACGAAATTATTTCTGCAGTATTTGGAAGCTTCTAGTTTAAAGGGAACATGTTGCATTGAACATACAATCCGATCTAAAGGCAGCATTATATAGAGCAGGAGATGTTTTGAAAGAAAAGATTCAGTATGACTTAGTGACAGAAATTCTAGTTGTTACTATGATAACGAGTCAAGTAGGTGGTCCTTATCAGTGATATACAGTTATCTCTGTATGTATGCTTACATAGAGAACAAATAGTACTCAGTGTACATAGGAAAAAAAACAACTAATTACAGCTAACCATTAACACTAACCATTACAGCTATGTCCATATCTATACTATGTGTACCATATAAATTCAATAAACTGCAATATTCTTTTATCTATTATTGTAAGTTTGTGATTCTCCATTTGCCTGTTCTACAGAACATCAATTGCAATTGTATTAAGCTGTTCAAAAATGTGTTTTTTTATACATGTTTTCTGTACATGTGTATGTTACGGTGCAGGCTCATGTATAGACTTCACAGGATCAGTCTGAAAATAATCTACCTATAATAACACACTCCCACGCAAGGCTAACCGAAGATGAACGTGCCGAATCTCGGTAGTAAAAAACAGACGTTTTCTACCGTTTTCATGGCCAAATTGCATCAGTACGTCATATGTTCTCCAGGGTTTCTCATACATTATAGTCTATAATTAATATATGACTAAAGGTTTTGATTAGGTCAGTAATGGATTTGTCGCATGGTCCCTTAAAATAAAGTCCATGGGCACTGAGCCACTGAAAAAGTACAGACAGCACGAGCTCAAATTTATGTCTGCCCTCAGGACATTCACCTAAGTTTTTACTAGAACTTGCCTCAAATCAAAACAGACCCAACTTCTAGGAACCAAGGTTGCTTTAAGGGCGGATTCTTGCGTTTTGTTGTTTTTAAATGCAAATACAAGTGGGAGGGGGTTTGTCCAAAACGCATATGCGTTTCCCATTAAACGCATGCATTTAATTGGAAACACACATGCTTTTTGGGCAAACCTCCTCCCACTTGTGTTTCGTATGTGTTTAACAAAATTACAAAAAGAGCCACGTGGGAATCCACCCTCAGGTGTCAGGCAACAGGTAAAAAACTTGTAGTCGATTTAAAGAGAACCTGTCACCAGGAGACCAATTTTTAGCACTCCTCCAGTCCCCACAGAGCATAGTACATACTCTGCCAAAGTGTTTTTTTTATTAAAAATTGGTTTTACAGAAAAAAAGATATGTTATATTGTACCTTTCATTAGCATGTGCTGTGTGACTAGGCAGTTGCCCCCTGGGAGGGGCTGGAAAGGAGCAGTTTCCCCCCCAGCTTCTCCTTTTTAAATATATGAAAACACCCATCACTTGGCTTAGCAAGGCCCCCTGCTCCTCTACAGCCAATCTCGAGTGAGGGGAGTTATTCATATATTTGAATAGGACACATAGAAGAGCTGTTTCCCAAGGGTGGGGGGAAACTGCTCCTTTCCAGCCACTCCCAGTGGACGAGTGCCTGGTCACACAGCAGATGCTAATGAAAGGTACAATATAACATATCTTTTTTTCTGTAAAACCTATTTTTTTTTATACAAAAACACTTTGGCAGTGTATGTACTATGCTCTGTGGGGACTGGGGGAGTGCTAAAAATGGGTCTCCTGGTGACAGGTTCCCTTTAACCAGCGAGCCAAGAAGAAAGTAAACTTCCTAAAGTCTATAACGGATGAATTACAGTATGAGTTTTGGCTTGAGTCGAGCCTTTAGACACATGTAAAAGCAAAAATCAAGATGTTAATGGAAAAATAAGTCAAAGAGTCAAGAGAATACCAAGAGAAGTAACCTGGAATGTGTACAGAGAACCTCAGTAAGCCAGATCACATATACAGTACAATCACAGATAGAGATTCAGAGATAGGTATACCCACCTCCAGTGGTGGATAATATTATAGGCGGTTTGGGTGGTCGCCAAATGTGCCAAATATAGTATTATTCACCCATGAAATCCTTGTACATCTGTTCCTGCTCTCAATATATGTGTACATAACAGTCATTTCAGGACCTTTGAAGGTCCTCCAAAGGTCCAAAAACCGCAGATTAAAAGCAGACAGAAGGGACACATCCTCCATTCCCCAAGAAGCTGATTCTAGTACCGTACATAGGAAGTAATTCCAGACTTGTAGGGGCTATAATATTCATACAGCCCAGAGCCCATGGCAGTCTTAAGCCCCTTCCACACTGGCGTTTTTCACGCGCGAGTTCTGCGCGTGCATTTGACGCGCAGAACTTGCATTGCACTCTGTCCCATTGTATTCAATGGGTCTTTCTTCATTAGCGTTGGTTTTAACGCGCGTGCTTGCGTTCGTTTTCACGCGCGTCAAAATCGCAGCATGCTCTATTTTTGCGTGTCACGCGCGTTTTTCACGCCCCATTCAAGTCTATGGAGATGCATCAAGAACGCATTGCACTCGCAATCATTGCAAGTGCAATGCGAGTGCAATGCGTTTTAAACGTAAGGGTTGCTAGGTGACCAGAATAACATTATTTCCCCTGCTCGCGATCGAGCATTTAATTAAAAAAACACAATGAAGAACAGTGAAGAATAGAATAAAATCATTGTACACAGTGAACACAGTGAACACAGGATCATTTAAGAGAAAAACACAGTGCAGAACACAGTGCAGAATAGATTACAGATGTTCGGCACATCTGCTTACTTGTCGGGAGATGCGCACGGAACGGTGCGCCCAAAATAGCATGTGAAGAACAATATATATGTGTGAAGAACACATTGCACCCAGTCAAGCTCTGATTAAACATCTGTCCCCACAGGGGGTCGTTTCCCCCTGTAAATGGGGCTCTCATAGATGCCCCAGTTAAAGGTGAAAACTAGAAGTAAAAAAAAATTGGAAATGTCCCCCAGCGGTCTTTTATGACCTCATGTGGGACATATAAAGATAAAACATACACACATTTGTTACATATAAATAAATATTTAAAAATAAACATCAACATTTCCCAATAAAAATTTTTAAAAAAGCCCGCTACATTATAAAAAACATTGCCAAAGTCGTCGTGTTTGCCCCATACTGTACATATTTTGGGGCACATTTACTTACCCATCCAACAGAGTTCACAGAAAGTGCATTGTCCCACTCTAATGCATTGTGCCGCGATTCACTAAGATCTTGCGCCCGAAATCCTGCATGTGTCGCTTCCCCGCTCAGGTCCGACGGAGTTCACCATCTTTTAAGTGGTGCATGTAAGTGCTTGGGCTTGCGGCACAATTTGAACGTTAAATCCCGCGCTCAATTCAAATTAGTTGGATTGGCATGCCACCTAAATTGTGTTGTGTGCGCCAAAATCCCAGCGCAGACACTTCTTAAATACCTGTGCAGGCCGTGCAATCCACGAAAAAGGTGCAAAGTCTGAGGTGCACAGCGCAACCCTTAGTAAATGTCACACACTGTGTGAATTAATTTATTATTGTCATTTTGCATTCATTTGAATACTGAAAAAATATATACTTTACATTACAAAAAAAACTATTTTTGTATGTATTTTGTAACTCCCGACAATAAACCCCCCCAGCCCAATAAAAACTAAAAAAATATTTTTTTTTAACTAACCCTGTGTGTGCAGCAAAAAATGTTACGGTAATGCAGAAAAAAGAGGAAGTTTTGGCACTTAAACCAATGAATATGAAAATTCATAAAGTTTATGTTTTAAAACACATGATTTTCACCCCAAGATCTAACTCAGCGAATCCTCTTGTTATATGGGAATGTATTTTCATTCAATGATTTTTTTCAACCCCTTACCGACATAAACAGCATAAACATGTTAGGTCCCTAAATGTGCAACCCCAATGTAAGTCCTATAATAAAATAATCTTGTCAATCCTAAACATTTTAAGCAGAACTTTATAATAAATATTCATATTTTTTGTATGTGTCTCTATAGAACAAGTGAAATATATTTGGTGATATATATAGATATATAGTTTATATATAGATATAGATAAATATGTTAAACTGAGCGAGGACAATGCTCTTTCTTTTTTTCTCCTGTTTTCATTCTCCGTCCTCACATTGGGTGTACCAATATGACCGTCACCCCGCAGTAACCCCGCCCTCCCTGATGACGCACGCTGTTTACCTCACGTGATTGGTTACCATTACCCTGCTGTCTGTGCGCAGCTCCAAGTAGGCGGGGCTTTGTAGAGGAGCAAAACATAGAGTGACCCGGAACCGGGCGTCGCAGATTGATTAGCTTATACTGGACTTGTTGACCCTGTGAAACGGGGTAACCGGGAGAGAGGAGCAGAAGCGTTTCTGGGGCCCGGTCACCATAGAGGGGGTGGCGCTGCTGAGGTGACAGGAGTTCAGTGACAGCACAAAAGGCGACATCGGGTTATTATTATTATGTAGGAGGAGGTGACAGCTGTGTGGCCCCGGGTGTTATAGTGTGGCCCTATGGAGGATGTGACAGTATGAGCAGCAGCAGCCTCCATCCATAGGGATCCTCTGAGCACATGAGTGGCCCCTTTAGGGTGACACTTATTTGGGTTATGAGTTGAGGTCAGACCCCGCACCCTCCCCCGGTCACCCTATCACCCCTCGCTGCCATGTCTCGCTGGCTGTTCCCGTGGTCCAGCTCCATCAAGACGCGGGCGTGCCGCTACCTGCTCCAGCACTACCTGGGCCACTACCTGGAGGAGAGGCTGAGCCTGGAGCAGCTGAGCCTCGACCTGTACAATGGAAGCGGCCGGCTGAGCGACATACACCTGGACATCTGGGTAATACCGCCACATACTGCATGTATCATACACAGCACGTGTACTGACTGATATAACAGTTTTACCTGGGGGGACACATGGGTAAATACCGCCACCAAAGTTCGGAACACATCCTGCACATATATATGTCATCATGACAGAGCAGGTACATGCTGAGTCTACACCTGGGACATCTGGGGGTATACCGCATACTGCACATTATTACATGTATCATACACAGAACGTTGACTGACTATATTTTACACCTGGACCGGGGGGAATCTGGGGTGAATAAAACCACCCACATACCTGCCAAGCAGTATACATGACTCATAACGAACGTGTGGTTTGTATGACCTAGTATACACGCCTGGGACATTCTGGGTGGTGGCCTAATTAATTAGCGCCACAGTTACTGCATGTATTCAAGTGGTATATCAGCACGTCTGTAATGACTGATATACACCTGGACTCTATGGTAATACCGCCACATACTGCACACATGTATCATCAAGCAGAGTACGTGTACTGGACTGCTATACCACCTGGACACCTAGAGTTGATGACATATAACTGATCTGAACGCCACATATGACGTACACGAGAATCATACACAGCACGGGTACTGATCTGATATACACCTGGACATTTCTGGGGTAATTGTACCGACAGCACAATTGACACATATACATGTATATACAGACCAGCGGTTACTAGAGGTCTGATATTACACTGAACATCTGGTTATACGTACATGACTTCCCGACATGTATCATACACAAGCACGTGGTCTGACTGATATACTACCCTGGATCTGAAGGAAGTGCTTGTGGTTTGTGAGGTAATACCCGTAGTAATACCGCACATACTGCACTACAGTCACAATTCATACACAGCACGTGTACTGTCTGACATACACCTGGACATCTGGGTAATACAGCAACATACTGCACATACACACGTATCATACAAAGCATGTACTGATATACACAAGGACCATGGGGTAATCCAGCCACATACTGGCACTATACAGGTTCACACTAATGCCACATACTGCACATATACATGTACATACAGCAGTGTACTGTCTGAGATACACCTGGAAATGGGTAATACCGCACATGCTGCACGTACACTCGTATCATACATAGCAAGTGCAATCTGGACTGATATCACTGGAACATCTGGGGTAATACCGCCACATGACGAACACTATACTGTACCATACTACCGCACAGTGTACTTGATTGATATCCACCTGGAATCATGGGTATAATACCGCCCACATCCCTGCCAGCGTTACACTGTATTACACAGCCGTGTATGACTGATATACACTGGACATCTGGGTAATACCGCCACATCCTGCCAAGTACATGTATCATACACGAACGTGTACTGACTGATAAACACTGACATCTGGGTAATACCGCCACATGACTGCACTACATGTATCATACAACGCAGCACGTGTACTGACTGGATATACACGGACATCTGGGTAATACAGCCCACATACTGCATATACAAGTATCATAACAGCAACGTGTACTGACTGATATACACCTGGACATCTGGGTAAATACCGCCCATAGCTGCACTGTATCATACACAGCACGTGTACATGACTGATACACTGGACATCGGGGTAATACCGACACATACTGCAACTAACATATCATACACAGCACGTGTTATGTACTGTCTGACATACACCTGGACATCTGGGTAATACAGCTACATACTGCACATACACACGTATCATACAAAGCATGTACTGATATACACAAGGACATCTGGGTAATACCGCCACATACTGCACTTATACATGTATCACACTTAATGCCACATACTGCACATATACATGTACCATACACAGCCAGTGTACTGTCTGATATACACCTGGAATATGGGTAATACCGCCACATCCTGCACGTACACTCGTATCATACATAGCAAGTGCACTGACTGATATGCACCTGGACATCTGGGTAATACCGCCACATACTGCACATATACATGTACCATACACAGCCAGTGTACTGTCTGATATACACCTGGAATATGGGTAATACCGCCACATCCTGCACGTACACTCGTATCATACACAGCACGTGTACTGACTGATATACACCTGGACATCTGGGTAATACCGCCACATCCTGCACATATACATGTATCATACACAGAACGTGTACTGACTGATATACACCTGGACATCTGGTTAATACCGCCACATACTGCATGTATCATACACAGCACGTGTACTGACTGATATACACCTGGACATCTGGGTAATACCGACACATACTGCACGTACACACATATCATACACAGCACGTGTACTGTCTGACATACACCTGGCATTGGTATACCAACCGGCCACATCTGCAGTGTACACACGTACCATACCCAGTCACATGTACTGACTATATACACCTGACATCTGGGTATACCGCATACTGCATGGTATCATACATACCAGCACGGTCGACTGATATACCTGGACTCTGGGTATACGCCACATACGGCCAACACATATCATACATAATGTTATATACTTATCGTATGCATATATCACATATAGCAACACATAGCAGATGTTACTGCTTATATACATCTAGGTAATACTGCCATGTACTGCACATATACATGTATCACATATAGCAAGTGTTACTGTTGATATACATCTAGATATTACCACCATGTACTGCACATATAAATGCAGACTGATATACATATAGGTAATACCGCCATATACTTCACCTATACTTGTATCATACTATAATGCCATATACTGCACCTGCACATGTATCACATATAGCAGGTCTACTGCCTGATATACACGTGGACATTTTGGTAATACTGCCATATACTGCACACTTCTTATCATCAGAGGTTGTTATAGAGCAAGTGTGATATGTAGTTTGTAATGACTTGTGTATATACATCACGTGTAGACATGTAATGACTGTAATATATACAACTTGTGTAGACATGTAATGTCTGAAGTATATACATCACATGTAGACATGTAATGACTGTAATATATACATCTTGTGTAGACGTGTAATGTCTGTAGTATATACGTCGCATGTAGACGTGTGATGTCTATAGTATAAGTCATATACAGACGTCAGCAGCTGAGCCCCTGTTATACAATATTCTGCCTGCAGTGCGATCTGGGAGATTACTTTACAGAGCCGGGTGTTATTCTACCCTTCCCTGTGTCTGTATCACCAGAGCTAGGTCTGGACAGACACTGAACAAGTAAGGAATATTGGAGCATATTAGCTCGGTCCTATATGTAGCACATCTCATCGTTCTTAGAGGTATAAGTCTTGTATAAACTCCATGTACATGGCACCTTAAGGCGTCGTGTCACAGTTATGAGGATTCAGGGGAAGCATCAGTTCAAATGTCATTACCTTGGTTCTGTAGTACCCAGAAACACAATGTTGGTGTCATTTTAAAGATATAAATCTCATTTTTCAGATCACATTAGGATTGTGGTTATGAAATCTACAGAGATTGAGACTATTAACAATACTGTTTTTAATGTGAGCTGCAAATAAAAATCCAATTCTTCCTTCTTTTTAATTTTCAGCTTCTGTAGCTCAAAGAACCACAATCATGATATGATGTGAAAGATGAGATTAATATCTGTACCATGACACAAAATGCATGTTTTTAGCTACTAAATAACTGAAGATAGTGGCATCTGACATTCCCTCTGCAGCCTCTAAACTTGACTCATCTCAGGCAAATATGACTCTTCTCTGCTCATTGTTACATGGCTTTAGAGGAGATTATTTTATAGGTAAGCGGGTGAGATGTCACATAGAGGGAATGTTAGAAAGGATGTTTTATAACTTTGGTAACTTTGATACACTGCTGCTAATGATGTGACCTCTACAGCCAAACACTGGTATAAAGGGTATACAGCTTGAGACTGATGCCATCAACAAACTGCAGGTGCCTTAAGCTTGTTGCTTACGAGACACCCGCTCCTGGAGCTAACCTTGAATCACTGGACTCATCAGAGGTGCCACGTCCAGTCCAGGGATTGGGGGTTTAGTTACCCTCCAAATCGGCCATATTCGGCACACTGTGTATGTTTGTTCTCTTGGCAGCTTCATCCAGAGCAGACCGGCAGCCCCTGTCATGGAAATTCTTGGAGAGCGCAGTCCGACATAGTAATAGTAACTAGTAACTTGCTCAATGTCCGGAGTAATACCAGGAATCTTCTTTCACTCCGCGAGTAGAGCGGAGTCCAGGAACTCAGCAGCTGCCGCTTTCATCATTACAACATGTTCTCCCTGAGATCCTCTTGTAGTGACACTATGACACTACAGTAGTCGCATGGTGGAGCTCGTCACTACAAAGATCAGAGGTCATGCACAGAAACCGGCTAAGAATCTGTTCACACAGTGTTCTGGAGTTCTGCAAAGGCTACTTGCAGATTCACAACATAAATGTATAAGAATTCTGCTGAGTATTCACATAATAATAATATTTATTTATATAGTGCACACAGATTACGCAGCGCTGCACAGAGATTTCCAGATCACTCCCTATCCCCAATGGGGCTCACAATCTAATCACCCTACCAGTATGTTTTGGAGTGTGGGAGGAAACTGGTGGACCGGAGGAAACGCCCACAAACACAGAGAGAACATACAAACTCTTTGCAGATGTTGACCCAGGTCCCCAGCGCTACAACGGTGTAATGCTAACCACTAAGCCACCCTACAGCAACATGGTGGCTTAGTGGTTAGCATTACAGCCTTGCAGCACTGACGACCTGGGTTAAAATCCATTTCTGAGTTTTGAAACGCAATGTAAACAACTGGGGACTGGGCTCGCGCGTTTCTGTTGAAATGCATGACTTATTCTGCACTTCCCATTCATGTCTTTAAAGACCAACTACTTCTACTGCGATACCATCCATGACCCATGGAGTGAGAATCCAACCTCTGTGTCCTCCAAAACAAGGGGCGTCTGAGATATGCAACCCCCCCCCCCCTTGCCACTTTGTCTCCCGTTTCTTTTTGGCCAGTTCCCCCCAGGTCACCCTGTTCGTCTCTTAGGGTGGCTTTACAATTACCAAAATTGATGATGGATCACCTGCAGACAGGGGCGTAACTACAGTGGTAGTAGCCATAGCAGCTGCAGTGGGGCCCACAGTGTCACTGCGGCCCCGGCATCTGAACGGACACACTAAAGAATGGAGCATGTACAACATTATATACATATTATGATACACATTGTACAGCATAATATGTATATAACATATATGTGATGTATATATGCTGTATATGTGTGTGTATATACTGTATGTGTGTATATGTGATGTGTATATGCTATATATGTGTCCGTATGTCTGTGAGGGGGTATAAATGTGTGTGTATGAGTGAAGAACTGTATGTTTATGTATATAGGTCTATAAATGTGTGTTCATATATGAGTGTAATATAAATATTTTTAAGTGGGGCAGGGGGCCCCATGCAGAAGTCTATATGTTGCCCTGCCTCTCTTAGTTATGGCTCTGCCGTCCGATTTAATTTTTTGGAGTGCAAAAATTTTGTTGCAAAACCATGTAATTTCCATGCAAGAAATTGCAGATTTTTGCAGAGGATTTTTATGAAGTTGCAGAATGTGGGGAAAAACATTTGTAGAAACCGTTCAACCAAAAATCTGACAGGAGTACAAGCTTAGGCTCTTCTTTGTTCGCTATCTCTTTCTTGCCATCATTGGGGGGCACAGCGGTCGGACCCCTCTGACCTAACAGCTTGCACCTATAAATGTCAGCAGTCATATAGGGGACACTGCATTAGGTCTTCTATCTTCTCATGACACTTTCACCCTGTGCAGGTGCTAGAAGTAGGTCACAGGGATCCGTCATGGGCATTCATCACTTCCTAATTTCCATGTGTCAGGCGGCATGCCTTCCCAGTGAGTAGTATGGAGTTACTTATCCATCCGTGTATTGTTTCTTTATACTTCTCTCTTGTCCTTTTACGTCTTTAGCTGCTGTTTAACCCTTTCCATGTTCCTGTCTCCCGCAGTCAGTGAACGACCTCCTGGACTCGGCAGGGGCACCACTCGAAATCATTGATGGCTTCATCGGCAGTATTTCCGTCACCATCCCCTGGTCTGCGCTTGTCACGGAGAACTGTACCCTGGAAATTTCTAACCTGCAGGTCACTTGTCGACCAAAATATAGGGCTGGTAAGTGCGCACTTATCTCTGTACCCAGCGCGGGTGTGATTGTGAGTATTGATCCTCTTGAGCCACATTCGTCCATTTTTCTGCACACCCCTGACTGCATTGCAGTAATAACTTTTTTGTGGCCAGGAATCTTTTCAGGTCTCTTCTCACTCATGGGTCAAGGAGCAGGAGGGCCCTGATACGTTTCTTTAAACCGATTTATCACATGGAAAATCGCTTTGATTACAGATAATCATTGTTCATCGCCAGTCATTAGATTGCAGTAATAACTTGGCGCTTGTCCCAGATGTAGTGATGAAACAAAATCTACACTAACACTATTTCCCATCCTCCTAAATAGATAAGAAAATGCTATGCTGTATCTACATGTGCATTACCACTGATGGAAAAAATGTTCCTGTATGATTATTAGAGATGAGCTTACCCCACGTTCAAGTTCGGGTTTGGCCGCTTGACCCGGCCAAGTGTACGTACATAAGAATTACATGTGTAGATAGCACCCTAACAGGTGTGTGTTCAGCTCACCCCACAGTGTGATGGTCCACAGTCCTCTGGTATCAGCCTTGGTGCACGAAAAAGAAAAGACCACCGCCGGGTCCCAAAACAGCAAAAGGTACAAGGAATCTCGGCACTCACATGAAGCCACCAGGTTTGGTTTAAATAAATTTCTTCCTCTTTATTCACATCTCCGGAATAATGTGCAGTTACAGCTTAAAAGATCAACGTGTTTCGACGCCTGTGCGTCTTAGTCATTATTTAAACCAAACCTGGTGGCTTCATGTGTGTGCCGAGATTCCTTGTACTTTTTACATAAGAATTAGCCCTGCCTGTGATTGGGCACGGAACCTCATGGCCATGGCAAATGTTAAGGTCATCATTTCCCTGGATTGGCTGTTCATCCGCCAATGTGTCTGGGTCAGACGGCCGAATCTGAAAGCCGAACTTTAACTTTGGGTCCGCTCATCTCTAATGATTATCTTTCAAGCCAATTCTTGTTCCTGTTTCTCCAGGTTCAGGCGATGCAGAGTCACACAGCTGGTCCTCATGTATGACCACCAGCATGCAGCTGGCCCAGGAGTGCCTAAAAGAGCAGGCGGAGGAACCCTCCGAGCCCCCTCAGCCAATTGAAGGATTGGAAATGTTTGCACAGACAATAGAGACAGGTAGTTTTAAGAAGTAGTGTTAATCTGGGTTTTAGTTCTTTGTCTTTGGACTATTAGATCACTCTTTATTCTGTCTTCCATCTTTCTTAGTACTGCGGAGGATCAAGGTGACCTTTCTAGATACCATTATACGAATCGAGAATACGCCAGCAGAATCTGCCACGGGGACGGCCCTAGAAATACACGTGAAAAGGTCTGGTTTATATATAGTACATCAACACAATACAGGTTTCTTTATTGGCTTCCTTTTATTGTCCAGCCAGGGTTTGGATCTGATTCTGTAATTTGTTAGATATTTAGCACTGTAGTCTGCCTGTTGTTACAAGGCCCTTTTCACACAGGCAGAGTGGGGATATCCTTATATGTCACCATAGAGGGCTATGGCTCCTGGTGGCAGCACAGTGACCATACACACATGGGAGCATACGGTACCGTGCACGGGGTAAAGATAGAGCATGGTGTATCTTTTCCTGTGTTCACGACGGGGCGCCATGCATTGCTGTGGTGTGGGGAACGCTCACCCCCCTCCTCTAGCTCGCTGCTGTGTATATGTCATTGTGATAGTAGCTGATAGTAGTAGTTTGATCATTTCAGGATTTGCTTAACTTTTTTGTCTTGTATGTAATTGAGCCTTTTATTAAAGCAATTTTCCAGGGGTCACTCTTGATGCCTGTTGTCAGAATAAGCCATCAATAGTTGATCAGTGGTGGCAACACTTATAACTGAGTCTCGACATACAGGTGATAGCGCTACACCATGTCACATGCATTAAGCTGGATTATGTTTCGATGTTACGGTGCTTTAGTCATAGTAACCCGCAAGCATTGTCGATAAAAATGGATTCCACCATTCACGTGCCAGACATTGCAGTAATAAGTAATTTCATTGAGTCCCGGGGGAGGGGAAGCTGCACCAGCCTGTGTCTTCTTGCATTCTTCCTCTCCTCCTCACCACCCCCTCCTTTCCCTGCTTGCTCAATGCACATGACAGGAAGGGGGAGGGATATGGGTGACTGCAGAGGTGAAGAGACTGAGCCAAGGCTGCTGTAAATCCCCCCCCCACACACACACACACTCCCCTGGACTCGCAACAGGCTGCTGGCAGGGAGCCAAGTAATGTAAAATAAACTTTTATAAAGCACTGAAATAATTCAGAATGCTGACAAAGGCTTTTTTAAAATCAGCAGAGCAAAGGCTATTGGAACCTGTCACCAGCTAAAAATGCACCCAGGTTTGCTTTAAACATGCACCTGGAAATGTGGTTTCCATTAGCAATAGTATAATTTGGTTATCTCTTATTCATAGTGTTACTCGTGTTCCCCCAGGCTGGATTATTGCGATGAGGCCGTGAGAGACTCTGGTCAGACCTTCCCTGTGGACATCCATCAGCCTCCAGCTTTTATCCAGAAGATCCTGCAGCTCAGCGGGGTCTCACTGCACTATGAAGATTTTAAGAACAGGCGAAATACACCTTCACCTACACCTGATCCTGAGGTAAGTGCATACTGAGGGGTTAATATTCATGTAATTTCTGTGTCTTCTTTCTCATACTTACAGTTCAGATTTATTTGTTTTCATCACATGCAAGGGGTTGTTCAGAAATGTTGATCACTTATCTTAAAAATCAGTCTCCGATCGGTAAGGGACCCACACCTGACCCCTCCACCAATCTGCTTTTCTGCCCAAGGAAAATACAGAACAATTGCCTCTGGGTATTAGCTGGTAGGCAGATGAATGCTAAATCTTTATATTTATGGCACCATCATCTTCCACAACACTTTACAGATCATGGGATATAAAACAATATGAAGGAAGACTCTATGAGCCATAACGGCAGACTGGCTCCCACTAAAGTTACTACACAGAATATGGAGCCACCTGCTTCAGACTTTGGTGAGCCTAAACAGCTGAATAAATTGGGGACCTATCAGAGATTGATCACCTAGCCTGAGAATATGGAAAACCCCTTAAATTTTCATTGTGTCATATGCAAGACATATGTTATCACAGTCCGTCCACAGTGACCAGAACACGAACTTTGAGCATGATAGTGATATGACACACAGGGCTCATTTATTAAGGGTCCGAATCGCGCACTTTCGGCGGGTTTCCTGACGATTTCCTATGTGCACCGAATTTCCCCAGCATTTTGGTGCATCGGCGCTGTCATTCACGCGACAGATATGGGGGGGGGGGGGGGGGGGGGCGGAATATGTGTGGTAACTTCTAGATAGAAGTCACTCAATATTATTTTGGAATTTTACTTTATAATTTGGTTGTGTTTTTCTTACCCTTTTTTATTCGCAGAACGCTCCTGAGCCCACAAAGCACACCGAAACCGATTCAGCTCAACCTCCCACAGCTGCCAATCGACCAACACAGCCCCCTACTACTCCCACCCTCCAAATAGGCAGCTGCTCTGGATGTACAGAACTGATAATCAAACTGAAGCAGAATGATATGTTTCCAGGACCGAAGGTGACAGCTTCTTGTACCTCTTTTAATGGGGTTGTCAAATATTTTAGTAAAAAACTGAAACTGGGATCTTGCATAATCAGCATCTAAGCCCTTATTCACAGAAGAGGGGATAGATGTCTGATCATGAGGAGCCAGATCCAGGTTCTTCTGGGATCGGTTATTCCTGCAAGGCATCATGGACATCCTATGCCTATCAGTGGATCACAGGACGAGCTGATTTGACATCCCTTGTTCTGCCAGAGGGGTTCTGGATGTCGCTTCCCCCTGCAATCAAATATTATTGCCCATCCTTTGAATAAGGGGGTAAATTTCTTGTAAAATAGAAACCCCTTTAACTATAGATGGAGTGAGGAGTCTTATACAGACTTTAGTTAATGAATTTATATGGTTGCCATAAATCTTTAAGGTCCATCCTTGTATTTGACATCTATAGCCTATCCACTGGATTTTTCACATATGTCTAATAGACGTGGGTCCAGCTGCTGAAACCCACATTTATCCTGGGAATAAATTATCTGTATTTGGATTTACAATAGATGTGGTTGGAGAGAGATGTTCCTCCATTTAAAGTAGCTATTGCACCTGGCAGGACTTGGGTCAGATGACCTCCATATACATAAATAAGTAAATACCAAAAAAGTAAGATTTATGGGGACACATATAAGTTGATAGTTGACGAAGAAGCATTTAAAACTTTCATGTGATAACTTTTTACATTTTCTTTTTTTTGTAGATGGAGATTGATGGGAAAATCGGGTCTCTTCACTTGTTCCTGAACCCCCATCAGATAGCTAACTTGCAACAACTATTGGATGCTTTAAGTATTTCAGGTGAACAAATTTAGCATTAAATTACATCTACGATCAGGATGAAGGATTGTAAACCAAGTACGCTGACATACTGATGTGTGCCCCCTCCGGCAGGATCTGCTCTTCTTTTAGCTTCTTATGCCCTGTTTGAGAAGAAAAGTCTACAAAGTATGTGAATGAGCCTTACGGGCTCCAGGCTCGGTTAACACGTATGGAGCTTGTAGCTCCTTAGGCTCATTTGCATAATTTTAAAAGCCTTTTTTATGTAAAAACCAGGGAATAAGAAGATCAGATCCTGACAAAGGAGAGAACAACAGCATGTTATAGAGCAGGAGAATCAAAGCAGATTATACATAGTGTCCTATCGGCAGGCAGAATATTATAGGGCAGGGGGATCTTAGCAGGTTGTACATATCATCCTATCTGTAGGCAGCATGTTACAGAGCAGGAAGACAAGAGATGATTCTTCATATTGTACATAATCCCTTTATCATGAGCTAATATGTTACAGAGTATATTGTCCTACTCTATCTGCCAGCAGCATGTTTTAGAGCAGGATGACAAGAGATGATTCTTCATAATCTCCTATCTGCAGGCAGCGTGTTATAGACCAGAGGGATCTCAGCAGATTTTACATCATCCTTCATCATTAGGCTGTATGTTACAGAGCAGACAGAGTTAAAGTTTTTGTCCACTTTCAGCAAATAATTGATTTTAATAGATCTCTGTTTGCTGTCATTCTTTATAAAGCTTCATTGTTTACTTCATGTGGATAAGCATCGGTCCTTGGTCATGTGATGTCACACAGGTGCGCGGCTCGTTAAATCCTTGGTCATGTGATGTCACACAGGTGCACGGCTCGTTAAATCCTTGGTCATGTGATGTCACACAGGTGTACAGCTCGTTAAATCCTTGGTCATGCAATGTCACACAGGTGCACAGACTCGTTTATATCCCCTGGTCATGTGATGTCACACAGGTGCACGGCTCGTTAAATCCTTGGTCATGTGATGTCACACAGGTGTACAGCTCGTTAAATCCTTGGTCATGCGATGTCACACAGGTGCACGGCTCGTTATATCCCTGGTCATGTGATGTCACACAGGTGCACAGCTCGTTATATCCCTGGTCATGTGATGTCACACGGCTCGTTGTATCACAGAGAGAAATCAGAGCTGGACCACAGGAAGTAAACAATGAAGCTTCTTACAAGGACAGCAAGCAGAGATATATATAACCGTGAAGAATTGAAAACTGTATAACTTTCAATTTACACAAACTATATCAGTAATTTGCTGACAGCGGACAACCCCTTTAAGCAGACTGATTTAATTCTGTGGGAAAAATCAATACACCAATAAATGGATGATGTAAATTTTTAGCTCACTAGGTTAAGAAGTACAGTGGTTGATCCTACTTAGTGAATGACAACCTTCTTAATATATGGGTAAAAAAAAGGGGAAATAATGTTAATATATGTTTACTGACATAGATGAGTAGAACTGGAATTGAATAGTGACATTTACAAGACATACTATAACATTCTGGACATGCCTATACATCAGTCCGCTCACCTATTCCATGTACCAGGACCCTCTATAAAGACTTTGGTTTCATATTGCAGAATCTAACAGTGTTAGGGAGAAGCTGCTGAAGAGTCGCCCTCTAGACATGGAGGATTTGAAGCTCATAGAACAGGATCTGAACCAACAACTTCATTCTGGACCCGGATCGTTATGCGTACCAGATCCAGAACTTGTTTCCTTTCAGAATCTTGAAAATGGAGGCGAGTAATCCAATTCAGCAATTTTCTTTTTTTGCTATTTATTTCTGTATAATTATATGATGCTTAAAAGAGCAAATCTACATCACTTATTTTTTCTTTTTTTTCTTTTACAGATATGTTTTTCTCTATGGCGGCCATGACCAATAGCGTCACTTCTGTCAGATCCACAACTGAATTATCGGATGTGGACCTTGACTCCTCCATTTACAGCGATTACAACAGTCCCCAATTCCAGGGGCCAGCCTTTGCTCCTGGGGTAAGTATGAAAAGTCATACAGTAAATTTGACATGTGTTTTAGAATTCTGTATTCATTCATAGGAAATCTCCCATCAAAATCCATCATGATAAACCAGGGACATTACTCATAGATCCAGACACCGTGACTGTGGTATCTTCTCATATTTGTAATTCATATCTTCCTTCCTTCTAAAATCAACTTTTTTTTTTTTATCCAATCTTTTTTATTGAACATTTTTCGTTTTACAACACACAGTAACAAAGAAAAAGAAACCCTACCTCCACTTCTGATTTGGCAAGCTCTGTGCAGCGCTGCGTAATCTATGTGCGCTATATAAATAAAGGAATTATTATTATTAAAACCAACTTTTAAAGTTATGCTAGTGAGCTGAAAGGCTACTTTGGCAGTTCCCAGAGCCCCTCAGTGCTACATATTCACAGGCTGTTACACTGTGCAAGGATCACCTTTTGGAGAAGTGTTGTGGGGGCAGGGAGAGACAATCTGCAGCACTGAGGGGCTCTTGGAATCGCCCCAGTAGTCTTTCAGGATCATAAGCATAATATTAAAATTTGATTTGTTAGAAGGAAGGAGGTCATGGATGACAAATATAAGAAGATTACCATAGTCACGGTGCTGCAAGCTATCAGTAAATTTCCCTGATAAGGGTAGGGTAGGTTTCTTTTAAAGGGGATTTTGTGGATAATAATTTTGAAGACCTTTCTACAGTGAATAAGAGCTGCAGTTCCCGGTGCTGGCAACTGTACACTTTACACATCAATAAAACCGGAGCCGAACATTAACTAGATGTATATATTGATAAATTACCTAATATTCCACCAACCCCTTTAAAAAGAAAGCTCTTTCAACAGGGATCATTCATGGTCTGTGAAAAAGTAGTGCATATACTACTATTTTTTTAAAAATCCGACACACTGCTCCTTTCTCACGATCCGTAGGGAAAAATGGATGTCAAATGGGATGATTCATGGCCGTGTTGTTCAAGGAATGTTAGTGTGAATATAGCCATAAGAAGAGTTCTCCCACAATGACCACGTATCACCCACTCATAGCTGTAAAGTGTCTGATCACTGGACCAGGCATCCTGTGTCGCTTGTTTGAAGTTATGGTCCGAATAGTATTTCTTTTAATACTTTATTAGCATATTTTATTAATTATTTTAATTATTTAGATTTGTTATTTCTATGGTTATTAATTCCATTGGTTTGTGTTGTTTAGCTAATGCTCGGTAGCCCTAGGAGGTTTGGGAACTCCCCATTCTCAGCCACTATCCCTCCATTGCAAAACCTCAACAAGATGCAAGGTGAGAGCTCTTCTGCACTGTTATCATCATCCTCATCATTGATGTACATGCTATGGCAAAATTACTAATATTCTCATATATTCAATTGAAAATGGGGCAATTTTGTCTCCTTGGTTTATGTGTGTAACAGTTTAGGTGCATTATTATTGTGTTTAAAATATTTGTTATAATTGTAACACAACCCCCTCCCCCCGGTCCATAGTTTCATCTATGTATTTGTATATAATGAACAATGCATGAGAAACCATCTTTTGCTGTGTTAAAAATTGATGTAGCCTGTGATCTCGGACTGATGCAATTTTTTTTTATTTGGTTCAGTCACTGACAATCAGCATTTTCAGCAAAGAACTATTGATTTGGATTTCACTGGGTTTTTAATAATCACAAAGGGGGGTTCTGTACTCCACAATTTTTATTCTGATTTTGGGCAGTGACATGACAGACACTAAGGCCCCTGTTGCTGATCTAAAACCTAAATATTCCTTAGGCCGGTGGCACACGTGGCGTTTTGAACCAGTTTTGAGCCGTTTTTAAGCAGTCCGTTAAAAAACGCACGCGTTTTTGACCTGTTTTAATTAAGATAATTGGTAAAACAGGTCAAAAATGCATGCATTTTATAAAGGACTGCTTAAAAATGCCATGTGTGCCGCCGGCCTTAGGATTTTCATGTTAACCCAACAGTGCCTTTTGCCGGAGATGTTGTAATGAACACGCATTACCATACTTCTGCACCAGGTGGCGCTATGGTGCAGTCTAGTAAGAGTTTCACCTTATCAGATCCTACATATTTGGGAGAGGTCAATCACTCACCGTGAATAGGATGAGTCTTGCAGGAGTAAGACAGCTAAAGACTATTATACGGAAGTACATAGAAATGTAGCTGTTATAATAATAATTCCATTATTTATATAGCACACACAGATTACGCAGTGCTGCACAGAGCTTGCCAAACATTCCCTTTCCCCATTGGGGTTCACAATCTAATCAACCTACCAGTATGTTTTGGAGTGTGGGAGGAAACCGGAGGACCCGGAGGGAAACCCACGCAAACAATGTTTTGCGCAAAACAAAAATTTGCACAAAACAATCTCAAGTCAATGTACAGAGATATCTGGTTATCTCTCATATTTCATTAATTAGTTTCCAGTGAGTATTTATTGCCGAAACTAGAGGATTGTTTTTTTTAATTTTATTGCAGATTTTTGCTATAATTACAACTTTTTGTCATTTTGCGTTACCATTTTTATATGACTTTGTTATTGTTTGTGACTGAAGTTAAAATGTGTTTCTGAGATAACTCTAATCAATAAGGCTCCACTTTTTGTCATTATTGTCAGTAAAAAGCATTATTTTTTTGCAGCTTCTGCTTATTTTATAAATTACTTGTTTAACCCTTTTCTGTCACCTTTTTTTTCGTTCATTTTTTGCTCCCCACCTTTATAAATCTATAACTTTTTCATTTTTCCCATGCACAGAGCTGTGTGAGGGCTTATTTTCTGCGTAACAAATTTTACTTCTCAGTGACATTATTTATTATCTCATGCCGTGTGCTGGAAAAAATTCAAAATGCGGTGAAATTGGTGAAAAACTGCATTTGTGTCACTTTCTTGTTTTTACGACTTTCACTGTGCGCTCCAAATGATACGTCTACTTTATTCATTGATTTGTTGCAATCACGAGGATACCAAATTTATACAGGTTTTATTGTGTTTGAATACATTTTCATAAATTAAAACCGTGCATCCGAAATTTTTAAAAATTGCGTTTCGCCATGTTATGGCGCTAATAACCTTTTCATACTTTGTTTTGAGGACTGTGTGACCTCTTTGATCACTTTTTATAAAAATTGTTATGTGATGTAAAATTGCATAAGAATAGCATTTTGGACATTTGGGCGCTATTTTCCATTATGGGGTTCACCGCCGGGAACAAACGTTTTTATATTTTGATGGAGCGGGCATTTTGAGACACAGTGATACCTAACATGTTTGTGATTTTTACAGTTTATTTCGTTTTATATAATTTCTAGGGAAAGGGGGTTGTTTTGAATTTTAATTTTTTCTACTTTCTTTTTATTATTATTACTTTTTTACTATGTTTTCAATACCCTCTAGGGTACTTTAACCCTAGATGATCTCTTCGCTCCTACCACATACTGCAATACTATGATATTTCTGTGTATGGCATTTTTACACATGATTCATTACAGTGTGCCACTGTCACTTTGTGTAGTACCAGCAGTAGTAGCGCTTTGAAAAGTGAATTTTCAATCCAGGTTTGCAGCTCCTGCAAGTGCTCTGGGTGGGTCTTTTTGCCTGAAGAGCTTTTCTGCTCTCCGCAATGAACTGCTCCACTGCCCCTCCCCTCTGCTGTGAGTGACAGCTGCAAGTATCTAACCAACAGCCCGATACAGCTCCTGGTAACAGAGGTGAGGGACTGTGGAGCAGCAGAGAGCAGAAAGCTCTTCAGGCTGAAAAGTCCCACCCAGAGCCTTTGCATGAACTGCAGAGCTGGATTATAACTCCATTTTTCACTGTCCTGCCACTACCTTATTATACAATCTGTACAGGTATGTATTTACAGCACTCCAGACCTGCTA